>JAHBCN010024884.1:0-11584 GCA_019359885.1 Listronotus oregonensis | reverse complement strand
GAAACTTGACAAACCCCATTATGAACGCCCCCCCCGATTGTATAGCGGTGGATTCTGGGAACAAAGTAATGACTAAACTGATGTTCCCTTTTTCCCCCTCGTTCCGCCCCCCAAAATCCGGTATTTTAACTAACAGTCATAAAATTTTTTCAACCGTATTGCAAAATTTATTTCTTTTTTTAAATTAAAAAATTTTGGGCGGGGTTTGGAAATTAAATTTACATTATTATCTTGGGGCACATTTATAACTTTTGAAGAACGTAATTTTTTGTAACAAAAGGGGTTTTTCTTGAAAGTTCCCTCCCGATTTTAAAATTTGGGGTGGCGGGGTTTTTGGGGGGCGCTGATTCAATCTAAAAAATTTTTTTGGGCCGTTTCGTTAACGAGATATTCATCATCAAAGTTAAAAAAAAACTTTCTTTTCCCCTTAAACCCCCCTTCTTTTTTCCAATTCTTGATTGTTACCAAATTTTTAATTTTTTTAAAAACCCCCTTTAAAACCTTGTATTTTTATTTTTTTTCCCCCTTTTTTAAAATTTTGGAACTTTCAATTTAAAAGGGCAGCCATATTTGTTTAAAAACCCTAGTGTATCATGGTTAAATTTTTGCGGCGTGTCAAAGTGGGGTTTGAAATTTAAAAAAAAAAATAATAAAATAAATATAAAAACAATTTTTTAAAAGATGTTTTTAAAAATTTTGGGGGCCAATTTAGTGTAAAAATCAAAAATTTTTTAAAAAAGGAGGAATGGTGTAAAAAGGTTATTTGATTTTCCGATGACAAAACCCAAACAAAAAGTTGCCTAGATTCGTAATAACCTCAAAAAACTTTCGAGACTTTTCCGCAAAACTTTTTTTTTGTTTTTCAAAAAACCCCCTTTTTACATTAAAAAAAAATATCGCCTTTTTCCTCCCTCGTAGTTAATATTAAAATTATAAAAATTGACGCAACGATTGATATTTACCTTAAACCAAAAAGTACCATTACTGCAAGCACAACTACTTATTTCCATCTTGATATTATTCCATTTAATAAAACAACTAAATAAACGAAAACAACACAATCTATTAACCAATAATTTATTTACATGTCTCACGAAATAAATGCCGAAAACGAATAACGAAAATAAATAAGTTTTAATGACAATTCAAAAAAAATCTGGGATACGTTCACATACACCCTCTTTAAATTTTTTGCATTACCCGATTCGTAACAAATCAGTCCACTTGTCGATTTAACCTGATGTAGATCTAAAATATTAAGAGCATTGGAACGGGTGATTTTGCGAATTTGCTCGGCAGTCTATTCCCAATATCAAACCCCATTGCATACGATATCAGAAAAATGTCGCTTAAAATCGTGCTTTTTTTAAAATATCGATTTTTCCTTTTCATAGTTTAGATATTCAAGAATATCCCTTTTAAAAGGATTTTAAATTAATTTTTTTTAAAAGTTATGATAAATTGTTCCCAATGAATCTATGGTTTTTGTTCCCCGTGAAAAACCCCCGAACATCCGCTCATGCGCAGTGATTAAAGTGCGTTCCAACGAGACGTGATGGTTATGGACGATCCTGTTTGTGTACCAACAAAATTGGGGGATCGTTTATTACGGTTTAAAAAAAAATTCATGGCCTAAATTGAAACTGTTTGGGGTTTACTTCCCCTTGAAAATTTTTGGGACTGTTTTTTTTTTTTAACGCTGTTTCATGTTTATTTTTTCTTTTATCTTCATATGTTTACTGTTAAGGGGATTATCAAAAAAAATTAATTAATTTAAGTTAAAAAAATTGTTATTATAAATTAAGATATTTGTGTAAAAATGCAAATCAGTTTAAAAATAAAATAAAAAATTTCTACGTAAAAGGAAACCCCTTTGGGGGTTTTGTGTTTATTTTAGGTGCACCCTGGCACTGTCCCTAATTTGTTAACTTCTTTAAAAAAAAATTTTTTAAAAAATATATAAATTTTGTTTTTTTTTTCGCATGGGAAAGACGAGTTTCTTAACCCCTTTTTTTGATGTTTTTTGGGGGGTTTAAAATTTTTTTTAAAAGGAAAATTTATTTCATTTTATGATAAGGTTAAAAAATTAAAAAAAATTAAGAAAGTTAAAAAAATTTTTTATCTTTTTTAAAACAATTTTTAATTTATGTGTATAATTAAAAATTTACCAAATGTTTATCTTTTCTTTTTCTTTTTTTTCTTAATTTAATTTTTCCAAAAACCTAACCCGGTTTATACCGTACAACAATTTATTTCTCCCACCTGTTTTGAAGCCATAGAATTCAACCAAAGGGGAACCTTTCCTCATATTTTTCATCTCAACCCCAATTTATGTGAGGACTCTTTTTTATTTATAATAAAATCCGGCCTGGTTTTTCTCTTTCTGTTACGCGTTTTACCAAAAAAAGAAATGAACCGATCCGCACCTGATTGAATCAGGGGAATGAACACCAGTCAGGGCTGGTCTATCGGTTTTTTTTTTTTTTTTTGTCGTCAGGTAGCTGGGGGAATTGAATTGTTTGGAGGTTGAAAGCGTTTTTCGGTGATTTCAAGTGATTTTTAAGTGTTTTGGGGTTTTAAAAATTAATTTGTGAAAAGGTGACTAGTGTTTTCAGGTTTCATTGTTAAAACCATGGGGCTTGTTTTGTCCAAAGTTACAAGAAACCCCAACCAGCTTTAGGATATTTTAGCTTTCCAAAAAAATAAAACTTTTGAGTAGATTTTTACATAAAAAATGATCTCAAAATAAAGGAAAAAATTTTTAAAAAAAAATTTCCCCGTAAATTTTCAGTTTTTTTTAAAAAAAGACTCAAAACTGTTTGATGATGCACTATATAAAACATTTTAGAGCATGCCAGAATGCTCAAAGGATGTTTTGGGGGAACCTCAGATCTCCAGATTAAGCTTTTTGGGTTTTTTTGGCCCCAAAATCTATTTTCCCCATTTTAAAAATTTTGCCATTTTGCCAAATGTTGGCAAAAAAAAAAGGGAAAAAAAAAAGTTAGAACTCCCTTTTCCCCAAACCTTGTAAAAATTTCCCCCAAAAAATTATTTTGGATCTTTTTTTCCCCCGAACAAGAATATTTTACATTTTAAAAAATTTTAAACAGATTTTTCTTTCACCCTAAAAAAAAAAAAACACAAAAACCAAAATTCTTCAGCATTTAAAGTTAAGCCTATTATTTATAAGGTGGTAATAAACCCCATTTTAAATTTAAACAAAAATGGGTGGCAAAAATAGAAAACTCCCCCTGAATCTTTTAAGCCCTGTCAAAAGCAGACGGTTTTTCCCCCTAAAAATAATTTCCCCCCAGGATTTTAGAAATGTAAAGGGGTATTAATTTTATTTTACGGGGGTAGTTATTTAAAAATTTTAAAACTTTTTCCCCTTTAAATTTGGGGTTTTACTTTGAAACTCTGTAAAACTTAAAATTTGTTTCCTCTATGTCTTGTGTGTACTTTAGGCCTAAGAATTATATTTTATGACTTTTTTTTGATTTGCTATTTAGGGGGATGGTGATTTTTTTTTATGTGTGTTGGCTACTTTTCATTTTTAAATCTTTACTGTACTGTAATGTTTTTTTCGGCTTGCTTGGTTTTTTGCTGGGAAAAGGAAAAAAAAAAGCATTATTTTTTATTTTCCCGGCAGGGGAAATGGCCTATTATTTAAATTTCGTATGACCAATAAAACTGTACTAAAAATTTTTTTTGGGGGCACTTGACCATATAATATATTTTTTTTTAAAAATTTTTCCCATAAAATTTTTTAAATTTTTATATTGATTGAAATATTCCCCACAAAAATAATAAATCAATTAAAAATTTTCCCCATGTTCTTCAACATCAGCATTTATTTTTCTTGGGGGACCCCAAAACCTTTTAAGGTTTTTTTGAACCTTTTAAACATTTTTTAAAAAAATTTTCAAATACATCATTTTATGCATGATTTTCCACCTATTTAAACCCCTCCTACCCCATCAAATTATTTTAAATAACTGATCATTTTTCAATTACGTTTCCTGGTTTTTTTTCCCAATTCCCCCAAGTTGCTGTTTTATCATTTAATTTCCCCAATTTGGGGTTAAAAAAAATTCCAACCCAACCCTGTCGAGACCAGCTTGCGGTTTAACCCCAACATTTTTGACACATGGGGCGGGGCGCGAAATATGGGGCAAAAATGAAAAAAAAAACGGGTTTTTTATCCAAATTAAAAAGGGTTAAAAATTTTATTTTTGGGGGGATAAACTGTGTCCTAACTTTATTTAAGGGGAAAGCGTGCAACGTGCTTAAGCATTTCCTATTTCCCCCCCTTGTTTAATTATTCAAAAACATTAATTTTTAAAACCCCCAAAAAACATCATTAAATTTAATTATCTTTAAAGATGGTAAAAATATTATAAGTGATATTTGCTAACTTTGAAAACCCCAAAAAAAATAAGTAGAAAAGTAGGGTTTATTTTTTAAAAAAAAAATTCAAAAAATTTTTTTTTTGACAGACCCAAAAAAAATCCCAAAACGATCCAACGTTTGTACTTTTCTTACCGTCACGAAACTATTTTAAGGCAACGATTTCAAAAAGGGGACCGGATTTCTTTTGGGGAAAAAACCTTATAATGGAAAGTTCTTAGTTTTAAGCCAAATGCTTAAAAAAGAAAAAAGTTCGGTTTGGGGAGAAATTCTTAAAATTTTAATTTAAGGTAGAAGAAGGCCCGATATACAGACTGTCCAGGTAGGGCAAAAAACAAATGGAAAAAAAATATCATTTTTTGGCAAGAAGTCATTCTTGATAAAAAAAATTTTCTTGTAAAAAAAAAAAGTTCACAAAAAAAAAATTTTAATTTTTTTGACATCCCAAAAATTCAAAAACCATTTTTTTTTAAAAATAAAAAAATATCTAAAGCTTTGAAATCACAACAAAAAAAAATAAAATTAAAAAATTTTTTATTCAAAAAATCCCCCCCCTATTTTTTTAATTGAACGAATGTTGTTAAAGCTTCGTCAATTTCTTCAATGGAAATGATTGAACGGCTTCACGTTCCCCCGAAAGGTTTTCTCAATTGGAGGGGTATCCAATTTTTTTAGGCCCCCCCCCGATAGGGATCAAAATGTTAAAACTCTTTTGGGGACAAAAGGGGCCAACCCCAAAATCCATCTCTTAAATTTTCCTTTTAAACCATTCCCTCATTAATTGGGAAAAGAGGGGCATCCATCTTGCAAAAAATACATTTTTTTCCCAAATTGGAGGGACAATCCTTTAAGGTTATCAGAAAAGAATGTTTCTAACATTTGAAGGTAACTCTCATGGTTACACGTATTTTCTAAGTATGGGCCAATAATACAAAAAAAAACTCGCACCCCAGACATTAACTTTTTTGTGATATTGTCTTCAGGAACCTGAAGGGTTTTTTTGCTCCGGGATCAATATGCGCAGAAGATTTTTCCCCCTTTTTTGAAAATGTTGATTCTTGGGGAACATATAAATTTATAAAAATTTCTGTTTCCCCAAATTTTTTTTTTAAAAGAAAAAAACCCCAAAAGTTTCGTTTCGTCTACTTCTTCCGAAGTATGATTAAACATTGGCGTAAATGGGGTTACTTTTCTTTGCCTACAAGATATTTCGAATGTGAGATTTTTTTACCATGTCAAGTTCTTGGGCTCGATTTCTTAAAGAAATGGTGGATTGTCGCTCGGCTGTATACTTTGACTGGGTATTTTCGATTTTTCTAAATTGGCAACTGATCCTGTTCGATAAATTTTTTTTAAAATTTTAAATCCCATTTTTGAGATGTAACCGTTAGGGTATTCTAATTAAATTTTTCTATCACAAAACTGAAAAAATTTTTCCCCCGTGCCGTAACATTGCCAAAAAAATCCTTTGTTTTTTTTTTCTGGGGTCAACATTTTTTAACACTTAAAATTTTTTTTGCCCCCCTTCATCAAATTTATCCCAAGGTAAAAAAAAAAAAGAAAAATATTCCTTTTTCCCCCAAATTTTAGGACTGATTTAAAATTTTAAAATAAATTTTTAAAATTGAAAGTGTTATCTAAATCCTTTTTCCTGAAAAACTTTTGGGGCCAAAAAAAAAAAATAATGGTTTAAACCCCGAAGAAAAATCGGTTTTTTTTAATATTTTGCAACCCTTTTTAAAAAATTCAAATTTTTACTTTTTTGTGAGTCTTTTTTTTTACAAGCAAAATTTTTTATAAGAATGTTTTTTTGCCCAAAAATGAAATTTTTTATCCATCTGTGTTTTTTCAAACCCTATTCTAAACAAAAAATTTCTTTAATCAGCGCAGCAATGTAAAGGCGTAACCCCCAAATTGGGGAAAAGATTGTCTGTAAAACTAAAAATTTTTCAAAAAAAAGTTGCTCTTCTCAAATTGGAAAAAACCCAAGTGAAAGATTTTTAAAAAAAAAAAAATGCTCTTTTAAAATTTTTGAAAAAAAAAAAAAAACTTGTTTCCAAAAAATTGGGCCCCAAAAGGTTTGGGAAAAGTGTTCCCCCATTTTTTTTCTACAAGCTTTTTTCAAAGCCCCAGCAACGAATTTCCACTTTTAGTTGTAAATTTTCCTTGATCTTTACCGACACCCCGGGGAAACCAAAATTTAGTAGAAGAGTTTTACAAGTGGAAGCCGGGGAGAAAGTTGCTGTATTTCGTAAAAAAGCAACAAATTGCCCCTTTCAAAACTTAGTGGAAGACTTTGGTAAAAAACGCGGTTTATTATGTACTGTTTTATCTGGGGGCCCCACCTGAAACTTAACCTAAAACTTTAAAGGGTTTTTCTCGAAACTTTTTTTTTCAAGCTGGCAAGAAATGATATCTCAAGTATTAAAAAACCGATTTATTTGAAATTTTTGAGAAGCTTTTCTATACATTCTATATCCCAAAAAGATTAAATGAAATTTTTTTTTTTTATTTTTTTTAAAAAAATTTGGGGAACCAAAAAAAATACGTCATCTTCACTGATTAGGCCCCCCTTCGTTTTTTTTCTGTTTTAGATGCCAAAAAAATTTTTAATCTTGCACCCAAAGGGGCCCCCTTTTTTGGGCTCTCCCCCTTTACCAGCCGACAATTTTTTTAGTTTTTAATATTTTTTATGTTTTTAAAAAAAAAAAAAACAAGCAAAAAAAAATAGAAAGAAAAAAAACTTTTTTTTTTATCAGTTAAAAAATTAAAATTCGAAAAAGTCATTTTAGTATAATTAACATGACAAGGAAGGAAAATGCCACTTTCGGTCGGTTTTTTGATGCTCAAATAAAAAAATTTTTTTTGGTACAAAAAAATTTAGCCGTTCCCTGCCCAAAAAAAAACAAAATGTAATAAAATTTTTTTTTAATAAACCCTTTTTAAACTAGAATTAATATGTCCCGTGACTAAATTTATCATTGTTTTGCAACCAGAAATTTTACCGTTGCAAAGGTAACGTTTATATTAGGAAAATATAAATATTATTAATATAATATTGTAAATTCGGGTTTTGGTAAAAAAAAAAGTTGTTGCGGTTGGAATTTTTTAAATTTTAATATCAATATGCACAGTACGATTTGGTAAAGACTTTCTTAAAATTCTACCTTTTTAAAATTAGTGACACCCAAAGTAAAAGATGTCATTATAGTATCTATTATTTTTTTAAGATAAATTTCTTTGCTCTGCCGTGTATTGACATTGTCTTCTATGACTTATGTCTTACGGATAAATCCGGAAGACAATGTCTCAAGGGTTTATCCGTAAAAGGGTCGACATTCTCTCTTGCGTTAAACAACGATGATAAATATGGAAGCATCTGAATCAGTAGATTTTGTCCCCCAAATAAGAGGGACAATATCTCCTCTTTTTGGCGAGACCAAAATAAAAATCGCTTACCAATCCCCCTTTTTTTAAGTACTGATTGTTCGGGGGTCTCCCCGTAGACTAATCAGCACGTTGAAGCGAAAAGCGGCGGGGTGACTGCCTCCCCAAAGGGGTATGCTCAAAAAGGGGTACTAGCTATCTCCTAAATAAAACCCCCTTTCAATAAAGGGTAATTGTTTTAAGTGGGACTTCAGTCAAAAAAACCTGTTAATTTTTTTCACCCCCACTTTCATTCATAACAATAGAAATGATGGAAGAAGACATTTTTAACGATTATTTATAAACAAAAAGGTTGATTTGTTCTTTTTTTTTTTTAAAATACTCATTCTATGCTCTTTGGGGGGTTAAAAAATTGTTTTGATGCTTTTGATTAAAAACTACTTGTCTGTTAAAAACCACATTTTGAGTGCACTTAATTTAAAAAAAAGTCAATTTCTACGAATAAATAATTTTTTTCCCACATAAAAATGGAAAAATTTTGTTTTTTTTATCAAAAAAAAATAAAAAATTTTGCTTTATTTTAATTTTAAGTTTTTAGGTTTTTTTTGTAAAATACAAACATTGTCTTCCCCGGACTTTAATTACGAAAAACAAAAACCATACTTAAAAAATTTTTTTATTATTTGTTTATTGTTTTTTTTTTCCCCAATTTCTATTGTTTTTTTGAAGTATAAATTGTTTTTTAAAAAAAAATCATTTCGCTAAAAAAAAATTTAAAAAAAACTTTTTTCGATTTTTAAAAGTTAAAGAATGGATTGTTTTTAAATTAACCTAAAAAAAAAGGGCCCTATTTAAACATCTTCTCCCCCCAAAGAACGTCTCTGGGGGAAAAAAAACCACTTTCAAAAAAAATATTAAAATAACCCTTTTAACTTAAATTAAATGCCCTATTATAAATTTTTCCAATTTCTTTTTTTTTTTAATTGCAGGTAATAAATCAATTTTTAATTTTTTGGAGCCTTTTTTTTTATCTAATATGTTTTTTCTAAAGGGGCCCCAAAAAAACTCGTTGTTTTTTTTAAAAAAAAAATAATTTTTTTTAGTTTTTTTTTGTAAAACCAATTACACTGACCACCATTCTAAAATTTTTTTTCCTCCCTGGAATGATTTTTTGGTTTTATATTTTTTTCCCGCTGAACCCCGATCTGGTTTCCCCGATTTTCGATAAAAGCCTTCAATAATAAGGGGCACATGTTTTGATATTGCGAAATTCAATAAAAACTCACTTTTAAATGATTTATTAATTTAAAAAAAAAAAAGGTATGATACTTTTTTTGTAACATTTTAATTTTGTTCAGTATAAACTTTTTCCCAATTTATTTTTTTTTAATATTCTTTTTCCCAAAACCCCTTCCTTTTATAAGAAAGACGGGGTTGTCTCGTATTAAGTCCAGCAATAGTCGGCTAACATATTCGGGCTCCCTTTCCAGTATATCCACACCCCCACTTCACCGGGCCTGAACAACCACTTGGCAACCCCGCAACCGGCAAGAGATTCAGATCGGTTTCCCTCGGCGCGTTTTAGCAGGATCCGTGTTTAGGCCCCCAAATTTTAAATTAATTTAAGGTCAATTCAAAGATCGCGTAAAAAAGTTTTGATATTTCCATTAAAATAATTAAATCAGTATAATAATTAAAAAAATATATTTATATAATATTTAAATTTAAAACAAATTAATTTATGTGCATAGGTCAAGGCATAAGAAAAATGACCCCTTTAAAAAAAGGAAAAAATTAAAAATTTAACATTTAGGGGGTAATTGTACTTAGTTTTAGTTTTTTTTATTTATTTTTAAAAAATGTGTCTGGTTTCCTTTTTTTTGTTTTTGACTCCCCCTTTTTCCGGTTTTTTCTGTGGCATTTTTTTTTTTTTTTTAACATAATTTTTAAAAAAAATGTTTGAAAATATAGAGCACATCATAATAAAATATTTTTTTCTCGTTACCCCCAAAAACATTTGGCATAAATCTTAAAGCCTTCATGTTGTCTATTTTTTAAAAAATTGATCACACAGGATAGCTTTTTGTTTTTTTCCTTTTTTTGGAAGTCACCCCAGTATCAGGGTCATTAAAATTTTTCAAAAAACGCGCACATAGGGGGAAAGAACGTCTTTAACAATTTCTGTGGGAACCTTTTTTAAAACCCCCACGTTGTTAGAAAAAAAGGTTTTGGGGCTCAATTGGTTTCCCCTTTCTTTCAACAAGAAAAGAAACACAGATTTAAAAAATTATTATTTTTTTAAATTTTGGGCAGCATAATAAAATAAAATTTTTTACCGATTTTTCAATTTCATATTCATTTAGGTTTCCCCTTTCCCCAAATAAAAAAAAAAATTTTTTTTAGTGTAATTATTTTGGGGTATTGTCCAATCGATCATTTTTTCCGGGGGAAAAGCTGTCTCCCCCTTTTTTTTTTAACTCAGCTAAAGAGAAATTACCATCAGCAGCCTTCTAAATATATGTTTGAGTCTAATTTTTTTTTTAGCATTTAAAATATCATCAAAGCTAACAAAATTTAATTACAACCTCCGAGAAGTCTGTATTTACCAAATCTTTTTTCTAACCCCTTTTAGTAATAAAAAATTTCCCCGGGAAAATATACAAAATCAAATTTTGAAAATGAATAGTCAATTATTTCAATAAAAAAAAAAGGAATTAATGGCAAAGTGCAGAATAGGTTGTTTGTAAAAGGGACCATTATTGTTTTCAAGTTTATGCCAAAAATTCCCAGGTAAAAAATTTCTAGGAATATTCCTAAGCCAATGGGCTTTAAGGTTTTCGTCCTTTGGGGAAAAATTTAAAAAAAAACACAGCTGGTTCTCCTCATCAAGAGAAAAATTTTTTAATTGGATTTGCACCCAAACAAAAGGACTTGGCAAAAATTAAAATTGAGAAAATACCGAAAAAAGGGTTCCAAGGGGAAAAAATAATAATAACAATAAATTTTAAAAGTATCTTCAGGCACCCCAAAACCTATGCAACCAATAAAAAAATCAAAACGAACGACAAAATTAAAATGTATACCTACTTTTTTACGGTAATTTCCAATCAAAAATTTTTTACTGTTTTTAAAAAAACTAAAAAAAAAACCCTTTAAAATTAAAAAACACGGGGAACATTAAAACACACTTTCAATTTTAATTATTTTTTTAAAACACAACCACAAAATGTCAAGTTCATTTTTCCCCCATTTACTTTTAATACTTTATAACACCGGGTTTTTTCCCCCCAGATATTTTTTTTTTACGCAATTCCGGGGGAAAAAAAACGTTCCCCGGCACCACAAATTTCACACAGTAAGACCTTTTACCCCGGGTTTTGTCTTTATCTTAAAAATATTTTTTTAAAAAGTTGATTTTATTCACAATAAAAAAAAAGAGCAACAGGTCATTCAACGTAAATTATATGACTAAACAAACAGCAAACTGTGTCCCCTAATCACAAAAAATTTTTGCCAGATTTCCTTGTTCACGGCTTGTTATTTTAAATAAGGCTGTGGGGGTATCTTTTCATCGATGCGATGTCTTGGGAAATCTTCCCCCCGCTCGTCCCCTAAACCCAAATTTTTGGAAAAAATTAAAAGGGGGAAGGGGAAAATGAAAATTTTGGGAATTTTTATTTTAAAATATTGATAACCAAAAATTCTTCCAAGAGTTCACGATAATTTTTTTTACTTGGTGTTTTAAAAAAAAATTTTTTCAAACACTTTCAAATGCATTCCCCGCCCGTCT
>JAHBCN010024883.1:0-11677 GCA_019359885.1 Listronotus oregonensis | reverse complement strand
TTCTTCGTTTGCAAGAGCTGCAGCTTTTGTATTTCTGTTAGATTTAAAATAAATTTCTAGTATACCCACCTTTTCATTATTAGAATAATTAAGAGCCATTATTGTAAATACTTAAAATAATCAAAACTTGAATTTTTGTTAAAGGCGTTTCTAAACAAGAAATAAGATGCACGCTAATTTTGACATTTACATTATTTAAGTTATAAGATGCGTATCATTTGTTTTTAATGAAACGGGGCGATCATTACAAAGTCTAGTCTAACCTACTATCAAATAAACAAAAATTATCTTTTTTAGAGTTAAAATCAAAACCTTTGTAAACTCAAAAAAAGCTTGAATTTTTTTAAAAAAAAAAATCAATATGGCGTCCGTATGAAAACCCAAAGTTTGGTAAATATCCCCAAAACAAATAAAGTTAAAAAAATATTTTTCTTAAATTTAAAATTTCTCTTAAAATAAAGTTTCTAATAATTAGTAATTTTAAAACCGCAAAATTGGTAGTTTGAGAGCTACAATCAAAAGTTAAAAATGCACCATTTTGGTTTTAATACAGGGTGTGAATTCTCGAGTGATTTTAAGGAGGAAGGTGTCCTAAACCTCTTAGTTTTTGAGCTACAGGGTGTTAATATTTTAAGAAAAAGGGGGGTTTTTTTTATCATAATTTGTTATCATTTTTAATTTTTTTAAAAATTTTTTTAAAATTTTTCCTCATTATGAGCATTTTTTATAAAAATTTTAAATACCAGGGACATCAGTACGGGGTTTAAACTGACAAGAAAAAAAAAATATATTTACTGATTGTTCTAAAGACCAAAACTATTTTGAAACCCCCATTTATTTTGGAGCAAATTTGGGCCCAAAGATTATTTTCTAGACGTACCGTTTTGGGTAAAAAATAAAAACCAAAAAATTTTTTTTTCTTTCATTACGACTGTTTTTGGTATTTTGTTAAAATTTAGTTGGCACCCACTATAAGTGGAAACATTTATTTTTTGAACAAAAATTAAACTGTACGCCTCTGATTTTTTTCAATTTTGTTTTAGGAATCGAAATTTATTTAGTAAAACAATTATTTTCAAATCTTAAATTTTAATCGAAAAGCCAAGGAAAAACAAACAAAATAAAGAATCCAAATTATTTTTAGTATTTGTTGGAAGTGTTCTCCACTCACATGTAGGCAAGCAGCTACTCTTCTTTGAATAGACTGACGCACTTTTTCAAAGATTCCCTTGGGTGTTATGGTTTCCCCAAACGATTATACGACGTAATCTTTTTATTTGAATAGAGTGCATACAGTAAGCTTTTTAGATGCCCCCAGAAAAAGTAGTCTAAATTATTAAGGTCGGGACATCTCGGCGGCCATGACTGCGTTCCTCCGCGACCTATCCACAGATTTCAATAGGTGTGATTTAAAAATTCACGCACTCGTAAGCCAAAATGTGGAGGCGTACTATCGTGCATTAGCCACAACTGGTTTCTTAATAAAAGAGGAAGGTCTTCAAGCATTGGCGGCAGATGTTCTTCAAGAAAGTGTAAATATGATTGTCCATCAAGCCTTCTTGGGAGGAAAAATGGGCCTATTAAATAATCATCAATAATGCCAGTCCAAACGTTTAATGAGAACTCTTGATGATTTCATCCAACAATTGCGTAAGGGTTTTCATCCGCCCATAAATGATTATTATAAAAATTTCTTATTGAGTTTCGAGAAAAATTAGCTTCATCGGTAAAAAATGTCCTGCAAAAAAGGATTTTCCAACTGTTTTTTAAAAAAACCACTCACAGAAATTAATGCGCAAGGGAAATCTCGAGGTAATAATGCCTGGACTTTTGAATGTGATATGGGTATAACAAATTTTCAATCAAATTTTCCAAACAAGTATGTGTAAAAAATTAAATATTGTTCCCATTTTCCTCTGCTAGTTTCGGGGCTATGTTTTTAGTTTTACTGTTTGAAGGACCCTTTTTGCACTGTGGTCTCTTTTTTAAATTCCGGTCTCGTGAAGACGTCTATGAATCCTAGAAAATGTTCTCGGATCGGGTATTAGATACCGTCTTGGTATAGCCGCTGGGTTAGTATGCATTTTCGTCTGCAAGCCCATAAGTAAAAACATTTCATAATTCAGTGTTTGAAAAAATTTTCCATTTTTTATCAGATTCTACCACTTATCTAATAATAATTATTTAATATTTTAACATTTTTGTCATTGGAAAAAAAACGTCAAAAATTATGACGCTTCTCCATTACCCAGCCTACTAACTATTTTTATTTCGGTGGCTTTAAGAGGGCATTTAATGTGCTTATCGTTTTTTTTTTTCAATTATTCAATATCATGCCAACGCGAACATCACTGGTGTAAGTAGAAAATTTAGTTTTTATACCAAAAAAGTGTGCCAACTAAATTTTACCAAAATATCAAAAACAGTCGCAATGAACTGAAGAAAACATTTTTTTCTGGTTTTTATTTTTTTACGCGAAAACGGTACGTCACAAGAAAGTAAGTCTAGGAACCTAATTAGTGATGAGCAAAGCAAGACCAAGACCAAGACCGGGCTAGTCTTGGTCTTGCAAGCCTAGTCTTGGTCTTGGTCTTGCAAGCTAAAGGAAGGTCTTGGTCTTGGGGTTTTTTTGGTCTTGCCAGGGCTTGCTGGTCTTGCTTTTTTTTGGAAAAATTTTCTGTTTTGAATAAAAAAATTTTTTTAAACTTTAAAAATAAAAAAATGGAAACTATATTTTCTGCATTAAAATTATAAAATATGCCAATTTTAACCTTATTTTTTATTTAAAAGCATATTTTAAATTTGGAGGTTTATTTATTTATGCTCCATTTTTAGTTGAATTGAGAGACAACCTGTTTTTATACATTTAGTGGCACATAGAAACATTTTAGTGATAAGAATTATTTAAATTTTCTTTGTAGAGGCATATAAAATTAAAAGAAATACAAAACTATGTACTGTGTGAGCATAAAAAAAGACTTTTAATTTCAACCAGATATGAAATTTTCGTAAAATGATTCTTATATGTAAACATTGGTTTCTGATTAAAAAAAAAGTTATTCAAAAATCTTTTTCGGTTATATAAACTTTTTATCTTTAAATTAGTCAAACAATTTGCCGTACAAATACTTTATAAACATTCTGCATATACAAGGTGGCACAATACTGTGACAAAGCTCGATATCTGCAAAACCTGTTCATTATGATGAAAAACTGAATATGAAAAAATTATAGAAAAAAAGTGCTTAAATGTGAATTTATTTTCAATTCCAGAATTTTTCGAAGAATCCACTGCACTAAAGAAAACTTCTTTATTTTAAGCTTTTATCCTAAAATATAAATTTATGACAAAAAATTTATTTAAAAAAATCACCACCCTGTATATTATGCCACTTCTTACAGTGTGAAACAAAAATAATGTTTTTCTGGATTTTTAAAGTTTTTAATATACCCTGTAAGTGGCATCACTGGATAGCTAATTAAACAAAACATTAAAAATATGAAAGGTATTTTAAGCTTTTATAACTTTTGTACCCCTAGCTTTTCTCTGTCGTGAACGGTTTCGGATATATCGTTCTTTGTCGGACCATTGAGTCACAGTCCTATTATTTTTGAAACATGTTATTGAATTTACTTATAATCGTTGTTAAAGAGCTGTATAAAATAACAATGTGATTCATTTAATTATTATTTTATTAAAGAAACCTTTTACTCATTTAATACTCGCCTTTTTTGGCAGTGCTCACATTTTTTGTCATTTCTGTATAAAATACCTCTGTATATTGAATATAAAAATTAAATATTATAATATTTTAAAAAAAGTTGCAGAAGTGCAAGAGTCTTGCAGGTTGGTCTTGGTCTTGCGTAGTCTTGCACTCCTCGGTCTTGGTCTTGGTCTTGGTCTTGCATACCCCGGTCTTGGTCTTGGTCTTGCAAGCGAAAAGGCAGTCTTGGTCTTGGTCTTGGTCTTGCTGCAAGACCAAGACCAAGACCGCAAGACCAAGACCGGTCTCGCTCATCACTAAACCTAATTTGCTCAAAAATAAATGGGGATTTTAAAAATAGTTTTGGTTTTTAGAAAAATCAATGACGTACCATTTTTTTCTTTAAAAATTTTCAGTTTAAGCCCCGGACGGACGTCACTGGTGAAAATTAAAAAAAAATCTGTTTCGTCAAAAAATGATACTTAATGATGAAAAGAAGTGTACAAAATTTCATAAAAATATCTACGAGTTATAACAAATTATGATGAAAACCCCACTTTTTCTTAAAACATTAACACCCTGTAGCTCAAAAACTAAGAGGTTTAGGACATATGTTGATATAAACTTTTTTCCTTAAAATCACCCCAGAATTCACACCCTGTATTATCGGCCCTCAATTAATACCCTGAACGTGCAGTAGCATAGATAAAAATAAATCTTAGACAAAGATAAATTTATGAAAATATTTTACCTCTTACATTCAAAATATAATATTTACTGAAAGATAAAGTGAATCTTCCGTCTTTTTGGCACAGAATAAAAGAATGTGAAAACAAGCTGTTTTATTTCTAACAAATTTTAGCTAAAATAAAAGGGGAACATAGAAACAAAAATAAAAAAGGTAATAATAATCCTAAATCTAAATAATATTTATGTAAACGTAGTAAAAGTAAAAATAAATATTTTATTATTTAAAATTAAAATTTTAGAATAAACTTAATGTTCGGGTATGTAATAGTAATTTACGTTACAAGGCCGGGAAATGGTTTATTAAAGTACAAGTCTATATGTTTACGGACAAGGCGACGGAGGAGCTACAATAATATAAGTTGTTAATCTAGTTATCTTTAAATTGGTTGCTTACAGTAACAAAATAGCTTACGTGTAATAAAGACTTGCGTCGCTATAAAACGTTTACAGTGACCCTATGTTATTATTTTCATGAACGTTTATTTTATTATTCCAAATACTTTACTTCATTAAACACTTAACATGATTCTGCTGGATGGTAAAATCTTAAATATTATCATTTTCTGAAATTTGGTTTATTTGTTTACCTGCTAATTTTTGCAAGCAATCTCAACTATATAATTATATTTTAAAAAATATCCGCACCTACCAGCTTTAACACAGTTTTTTGTAAGATATTCTTTCTGCTTAAAGTGCAAGAAACACACCACTTAATAATTGGATAAAGACTCTTGCATTTTAGGTTTCAGCATCTAGTTTTCTACAAATCATAAAACCATTTAGAAAAATGGTGGAACATAAAATAAGTTCTTGGTTTTCGGCACTTGACTACTACTTGAGTACCAACTTGCATTTTCCTTTGCTGCAGATTTTTTAATGAGTCCTATGATGACAACCGGTAATACCTTTAATACAAGTTGTAGGCCGATAAATGTTTATTATTTTATTGCAAATATCCAGTTAAAGATAAAAATATTTTAAAAATAATAACAGCAGAAGCGGGTTGGAAAGTTTCCGGGGCGCTGATACAATGTTACTTTCTCATCATAACGTCAATATTTAACTTAACAACAGTACTTTTAAGAAAGTGCTATAAAAGACGAAAATAATTTAAACAATAATATTTAAAAATGTATAAATAAATTTTAAAATATTACACACTTGCAACATGATGACCTTTTACATTAGCATAAATTTCTTTACAAATGGATGCAGATTTTTTTTCTAATATAAATATTACAAAGGCGTTAGATATGTGGGTAAAGTGATGAGTACTTTAGGAACCTACTAATGTCAGACTCCTTATTAAAAAGATTTGTTGAGCCCCAATCCAAGATTACTTTAAGTAAGGTCTTGTGAAAGAGATATCTGCATTGACCTGCGCTTGTTTTCCAAATCAGAATTACAGGATGGCTTAAGAAATTAAATATTATGCAAAACTATGGATAGAATTGGTTGTGGAAGAGAGAAGATCGTTGATGTGAAGAAGAAACAGAGTTGGTGCCAGTACTGAGCCCTGAGGCATCCCAGCATTAATTGGATAGAAGCTAGAAGAATGTCCATCTACATTAACTGATATACGTTGATTAGAGAGGAAACTAAAGAGTCAAGAACAAAGCCTAGGTAAAAGACCGTAGGAAGGAAGTTTGTTAAGAAGCCTGTCATGCCAAACCTGATTAAAAGCTTTAGATATGTCAAGAGCAAGGATCTGTAATTTACCAAGAAACTCAAGAGACTTGTTCCAGTTGTGTGAGACAAAGGAAAGAAGATCAGCTGTGGATCTTCTGTGACGGAATCCATACTGTCTGTCATGTAAAATATTGTGTTTTTCCAAATACTGCAAGATTTGGGAATCAATGCATTTTTCCATCACTTTGCAAACAACAGAAAGGAGAGATATAGGTCTATAAATAGAAGGAAGAGTTTTGCATCCTTTCTTGGAGAAAGGTTGTACACGTGCAGCTTTCCAGTACTCCAGAAAAATTCCCGAGTCGTAAGAGAGTCGATAGAGGTGAGTTAAGATGGGCGCAAGCTCAGGGGGACATTTTTTCAAAACAATTGCTGGTACGCCATCCAGCCCAGACGATTTTTTAGTATTAAGAAAAGAAAGGTTACGCTTAATCTTATTACATACTGTATCATTTAAATTTACTTTCCTATATTACAAAAATACTTGAAAACTAGTAATATTGAATTAAATTTTTAAGTATGTAACCAAAAGTTTTTATGCCTTTTAATAGTTAAACAAAAGAGATCAATAATTAGGAACACGTTTTACGAATTAATTAAAATATAAAATTAAAAAAAAAATAATACATTTCTAGCCTTAATATTTGACAAAAATTCAAAACTACCTATCGGTATTTTTTTCTGTACTTTGCAAATTATTTTTGACCTTACCTTAATAAACAGTTATTTTGGTGTTGCTGTTTACATACTTATGTTTTTTTTTAAATGTATTTTTAAATTTTTAAAAAAATAATACCTTACTTTAGATGCAAATTCACAAATGGTATGTTAAAAAGTTCTACACTAATGTATATATTTTAGTTACTAATATGCAAAATACTAGTTAAGCTTCATTTATTACTTGGGTTCCTAGCCCTTGGTGGAATTTTTAAGGCATGTGTATAGTGACCTCAATCAAAATTGTACTTTGAAAAGATACCATCAACAATAAAAGATAATAATACCATCAGTTATGATAGTTTTTGTTATAGATCATACAATACAATACAATACAATATCATGGATCAATTTAGTAATACTAAATTAAAAACTAACAGAGCACCTGCCTCTTTATCAGCCCTCCCACTTACACATACCTATTAAACCTTTTTTACACTTGTAGTTGTCAACTAAACGCACAATAGGCGTTTTTCATGATTTTTTTAATTAGCTTATTGCAAAGTCCATAAAGGCCAAAAATATTTTTTCCCGATTTTTTTGGCCTCCGGAAACGCCTTAAAAATCAATTTTAAGTTTGAATTTTGTAGGCCCATGACGTCACGGCCCTAAATTTTCTATTGGTGAAATTTCTGCTTTGTTGTCAGCTTTTTGTTATTCGATACGCCTGTCATCAAATATCGATATGCGCAACATCTACAAAGTTGGCGTTTCCTGTCAATTGTCATATTGTCAATGTCAACCTGTATAACCTGTAACCTCTAATATTTATTAATAATTTCTAATTTGTAAATAGTGTGTGTTCTTTCCAAATATTCCAATTTATTACTATAGTTATTATTATCGCCAAATTTCCTTTTTACGAGTAAATTTCCGTTATTTTATTCAAAATGAAAAAAAGTGTATTGTTATTATTTGCGAAACCAGAAGCCGGCCGAGTTTAGGATCTTCAAAAATATTATTTTCTCTTCAAAAACAAGACGATAGGAGAAAAGCCTGGTGTGCTGCTGTAGGTATTGAGAAAATGCCCAAAGGACATGCCTATTATTGTTGTGAAAACCATTTTGATGTCAGTTTTTATGTTTTATTCCAATTGAAACTATTTAGGTAGTCTGGCTGTGTTTTAGTGTAAAGTCTAAAAAGCATTTCGCATTTTAGCATTTCGTTAAAATCGATACGATTGTCGATATCGATAGTTCCTAAACAGACTTGGCATCCATGTTGAATTTGATTGGTTAGGGAGTGGCGGGCTATTTAAATTACAATGATAATTAAACCTTAAATAGAAAAGTAAGGGGTTTGTATTTTTCCGTGTTATTTAGCAGGTTTTGCTTAATTGTGTTTCTACTTTTAATTTTTACACACAACATTATCAATATCAATTGAGTGAAAATACCCTATTCAAATATAAAGTAATGTAGGTAACAACGTGCATAAAATTCTCACATTTTGCAAAAACAAGAAATAAAAATGTTATTGTTGGAAGATCTACCCTCTAGAATATGTATCTATTTTTATCGCAAAAAATAAGTAGTTTTAATTTTAAAAAAAAATCTAATACATTAAAATAAATCTTGCAAAACCTGCTAATTTCTTTTTAAGACGTTAGGATAGTTAATTTATTTTTTAAAAATTTTAAAATCAACTTTAAAATTTAATACTATTTTATTTTTTTTTTTTGAAAAATATAACACATTTAAGAAGATTTGTTCAGCAACATTTCTTACACTAACAGAATGTAATTATTATCAAAAATATTTGAATTTTAGATATTTTTTTAAGATATTTTGGTGAAACAAAGGATACAATGTTTTATATAGCTTAAACTGTAATAACTACGAAAGAAGCTATGCTTAAATAACACAAGATTGTTATAAATATAGCTAGACTACGCTCCCTACAATCATTTTTATCATAATATTAAAGTATCTGAGATCATCTCATACATTTTTTTTTAAACATGCAGCATTTTAGAACAGTAGAAGTATTAATTGTATTTAAATGTGTTTTTTTATTTCGCTTGACTATTTAAAACCCGTAGACCCACTGCATAAAAATTTAAGTTTGTTGATAACTATTTTCCGCTTATTATTAGTCGATATGAATAAAATTGTAAAAATGTACTTGTTACCGTGCATTATTACAATGATATTTACTTCAACCAATAATAAGCGAGAAATATTCTAACACCCTTCTAAAAATATTTATAAACAGACAAGAGGTATTGTGTCCTTACAGAACTTTAAAATATGTGTAAAGTATAGCGTGTTCCATGATAGGTTGCCGAATGGGACAAATGCAGAGCAGTCGGTAATTGAATTAAAATAATTGAAAAATCGTATTTAATTACTTCTCAGTAATGGGATTACTTTAACTCAATTACTTTCCGAAAAAGGTAATTGTATTTGGATTATCAATTAATAGGATATTGTTATCGTAATTGGTAATTGATTTTCACGAATCCCAAGTAATTCAATTACTTAGAAAGTAATTCGATTACTTATAAAGTAGGTAATTAAATTACCTAGAAGTTAATTTAATTACCTAATAAAAAATTGAATTACTACGAAAAATTCAATTATTTTTTTATGAAAAGACTGCCGGTATTTTGGTCAGCCAGAACGAGCATCTTGAAACACGGCGTGTAGCTTTGAATGCGGCGAACGCTGCCTCCGCGTCGATTTAGTATTTTCGATTGATGCTTACCTCCACCATTTTCATACTTTTTTTTTGTGAAAAAATCTGTTGATGTTTGGGATAAAAAGAAATTTTTATTTTAGAGTCACTTAATGTTGAACTTGCCAAGAAAGCAGTTTGAATAGTGTAACATGCGCGTATGATGCATATTAGTATAAATATTTTATTTGTTTAGTGTGTCGTGTCTAATATAAGTGGTAATTTAGAGTAATTGCTAAAATATTCAATTACTTTTAGTTTGAATTGATAATTGAATTACTTTTAACTAACATGCTAGTAATTGGTAATCGTAATTTACTACTACTTAAAAGAGTAATTGGTAATTGTAAATGAATTACTTTTTAAAAGTAATTGCGACAGCTCTTGACAAATGGACCAAAAAATTTTGAATTTAAAAACAATGTTTTGAGATTACAGTTTGCATGGTCTGAAACAACAATTTACCCAATTTTATGCAAGTAGTAACTATTCAGGGTCAGTTATAACAAACTTAGAAAAACGACGACCTGCTATCAAAGTAGTTTTAAAAAATTAAAAATTATTTTATTTTACCAACAGCACAATGGATGTTACAATTATACTACTAACCTGGTATATGGGCTCTTAAAACCAGCCAAGGATGTTTATTTAATAAATTGCCTTTGTAATGTACAAGCCTTACTGTAATAATATATTATACAATACATACACTAATGAAAACTGTTTCTTATGTATTCTACACTTTAATACTATATACTTGCTATATGGTGAATGCGCCAGAATTTGCGTACTTTCCGTTTTCTTGTAATAGTCCGGAAGGCCACCGCAAAAAACCAAGCCAATAAGAGATGCATGACACATTTTTTATTTATATTACTATGGACAATTGTTAATTTAAAGCCGCACTGCTGCCTCGGCTCAGAGGGTTCAAATTGCATTTTTTTAACTTATAATTTTAGGAAAAAAAGGTATATAATTAAAATTTATAGCCTAATAAAACCACGTCATTTTTTTTTTCATAACATTTTCTTTAGCTTTTTATAGTTTTTAAGACATTAACGATTTAAATTTAAAATAAAAACGCAAATATGTTATAGTTATGAAAAAATGTAGAAAACAAAAAACATGCCCCTTAGTAAGCTTTATGAAAAAGGTTATATAAATATATTTTTAATAAAATAAAAAGTAAAGGAGATATAAGCAAAAAAGTGATTTTGACCATTACAAATTTTGCTAATAACAATATTTTTTTAAATTTTAAAAAACATACAGGGTGTTTCATAAAAAAAATCAAAGTTGATGTCGTTTCCGGTTAAACCGGAAGTGATAAGCACATCTTATAATATCCAAAATCGGCATCTTATGATATAATATGTTTTTGATATATTATGTTCTATTCAAGAAAATAAAGGACTGGGTAGTGATTTCGTTATCACCCGGTTTTTTATATATATATATATATATATATATATATATATATATATATATATATATATATATATATATATATATATATATATATATATATATATATATATATATATATATATATAATATAAATTTTATTTTTACATATATAATTAAATATATATATATATATATATATATATATATATATATATATATATATATATATATATATATATATATATATATATATATATATATATATATATATATATATATATATATATATATATATATATATATATATATATATATATATATATATATATATATATATATATATATATATATATATATATATATATATATATATATATATATATATATATATATATATATATATATATATTGTTCCGTGACACCCCTATAAAAACACGGATCCTGGTTTTACATTTTTTTTGGATATCTGGTTTAAAAGTTTCTATGGTAACACTTTAACGTAACGTAATAATGACAACTTTTTAACCTTTAACTGTCGTCAACCTTAATCGTCGGAATCAAAAAAAATGGCCCGGCGGATTTTCCTCGCGCTTTTTTTTTGTGAAGTGGAAAAAAAAGGAAAATCTGGGAAAAATCTAGAATTAGCTGGAAAAAGGTTCTTTTTCTACAGGATGTAAAAAAAATGTAAAAAAGGTGTCTCCAGCGCCCCCGGGGAATCCGCAATGACCGTCGAA
>JAHBCN010024882.1:0-11661 GCA_019359885.1 Listronotus oregonensis | reverse complement strand
TATCAAAAAACTGTAAAAAACAAAATTTAGTTTTTAAAAAACCAATAAAGTTGTTTTCTGTAATTGCTGTGGGACCAATACGAACCAAGTTGTGGTTTGTTAAGGGCTAGCTGGTATTCATCAAAAACAAAATTTTAGAGTTTCAAAGGCAAATAACGCAAAATCTACGTATTTTTTGATAAAAACTAACAATAACTTTTTTGAAGCATTTGCAAAGACCCTTTAAAAAATATATGTATTATTAAAGTTTAGTAAGTTATGATTAAAATAAGGTTAGGCCAAAATTTTTTGAGTGTAAAAATTAAAAAACAAAATCCCTAATACCATCTTAATTAAAACCAGTCGTAGCCCTTTTTCAATTTGTTTTTATCTATGTATCATACATATTTTCTAAAATTTTACCCGATTTAACTTGCTTAGTTAAAAAAAATTGGAGCTGCAAGTGAAAATCAAATTTCAGAATTTTAATTAAAAATTAATTTTCTTAAAAATAACTTAAAAACTAAGGGAGAAACGTAGAAATTTCTAAGGTAATAAATTGTAGCTTTTTAAATGACAAATATTTTGCTTTTTTTTCAATTTACTGTATGACGAAAATTAAGTGAGATATAAACGTTTAAAACGCGTGTGTATAGACGAGTACTACCTTGTTTCAGCCCTTTAAACTCATCCCTTTCAAAAAGTAAGGGTTTTAAACAGTTTTAATATATAGCTCTTAAGAAAAAACAACAAAATGGTTTTTAAAAACTTTTTATTACAAAAACTGAAGGAGTTTTAGCTCTTTATTAAAAAAGTTAAGGTTTTTAACAGTTTAAATATATAGAACCTTATAGCTCTTAAAAAATCAACAAAATGGTTTTCTAAAGAACTTTTTATCGCAAAAACTCAAGGACCAATGTTTAAAAAACCAATTTTTTGGAGCATGCTAAAAGCAATTCGATGCATTTTTTTAAAGAATATTCGTTTTTGTACTATTTTTTGCATTGTAATATTGTAAAGATTGGATTTTTAAGAATTAAAAAATTACAAAATTAAATTAGCAATACTTTTGAGCAGTCACGTTTTTTAATTACAACTCTGCGACAATATGTTAAATTTCTAGAATAAACAATTTTTTTCATTAAAGCATAATAAGGGTTGATTTTCAAGGGTTAAAATATAATAAGTAATGTTTTAAAGAACTAAATACTTATTTTTTAATTTATATGAGCCTTATTTAATGTGACTTAAGCTTTAATATGAAAGTTTTGAGAGTTTTTCCAATAGGGGGTAGTTTTCACCTCTAAAAAATAAAAAGCAACCTTCAGCATAATGGAGATTTTGCCTAATCCCAAATTTTTATGCAAAACACTGTCATACTATATTAATTTTTTAAGGTAAATATATATTTTTTAAAATCATAATTGGGGTTGATTTTTAAGGGCTGAAAAATTTAAAATGATGTTTTAAAGGAACAAAATACTACTTTTTTAACTTATTTAAGTTAAATTTTACTCAACTTAAGCTTTAATGTATAGTTTTATAGGTTTAAGCAATAAATGGTAGCTCTCATCCCGCCCATCGGCATAATATAGATTTTGAAGAGGATCAAGAGAGTAAGTTAAGCTAAATCCAAAATGTTTGTGCAAATCTATGCATTTTGAAAAATTGCCTGGTTTTGCACCTTTTTTTCAGCTTCGTTTTCTAGACTTAATTTGTTTTTTAAAAAAGTTAAAGCCATAAAATAAGTGTCTTTCTTTAGCTCTGTGACCAATTGGCAACCCTAGAAAATCGTGTAACGTTACTAATTAAAAACCTGATCTAAAAACATATAAATTCTAACTTGCTCTACACTATTTATTTCATTGTCTGTTCGAATTGATTTTAAAACGTCTTGGCAAGAGATATGCGTGGCAAACAACTTAATTGAAATACCGACCCGATTGTGGTTTACAGCTTCACCCTTTTCCTTAGGGCGGAAAATGACCAGACACATCCTTAAACAGTCATTAAAAAAGGTTTTGAAGATAATTTTGCTGGTTTATTTATACATATTCCCGTTTTTTTTTATTTAATAATAGAATAGTTCATTTTAAAAACGATTTTAAATAAATATTTATGAGATGTTGCTACTATGTTAAAATGGATATGCATGGCTTTATTAATTGGATTTGCAAAATAGGTCCTAACAATATGCCCTTAAAGAAGTAACAAACATTAACTAACTCTCTTATCCAGGGTTTCCCAACCTTTATTTCGCCGAGGCTTCCCGAACCAAAAAAAAAAGATTTTCATGCCCCCCTTAATTAGGTTTCAACAAAAATAAGAAACACTTTTCTGTTTAATTTTTATTAAAACTGGAGCACAGTTTATAACGTACAACGAATCAGTTATTTAACTCTGTTAATTTGGATGAAGCCAGATTTGACTTTTTCATTCTTTCCTCATATTTCGCGCACGCGCTCCATGTGTCAAAAATGTTGTGATTAAATCGCAAGCCGGAGCTCGACAGGGTCGGACTGGAATTAATTTAATCAAATTTGTAAATTAAATGATATGCAGCTACTTGAGTGAAATTGGTAAAAAAAAACAACCCTAGGAAATGTAATTGAGAATGATCAGTTATTTACACATAATTTGATAGCTGGTAGGCAGGTAGGTTTAAATAGGTAAAAAAAATTGCATAAAAGGATGTATTTGAAAATTTTTATTTAAAAACTGGTTCAGCCGCTCATAATATAACCATTAAAGGCTGGGCTACCTTAAAAGAAATAAATGTTGATGTTGAAGAACATAGGACGAATACACATATTTGATTTATTATTCTTGTAGGTAGCCGTTTCAATAAATGAAAATCATGTTAAAAATTTGATGTGTAAGTATATTTAACAAAAATATATAATACTAGATGAAAAGCCTGTCTCCGCCAGGCGAGAGACAATATTAAGTAGCCTCTGTCTCCGTAAGACGCCTTCCGTACGGCTAATGGTAAAAAAACACTTTTTTGCTCCTATTTTTGTCCCGGGGGGAAATTTGAAAAACGGGCTTCGTTAGGTTCTAGCCACTGCTAAAGACTACCACTGTGCCAAATTTCATGATTTTAGCTCAAGCCATAACTTCAGAATCACGTGGACAGACAAATAAATATATAATATACCTACCTACATATAAATATATCCACATTAGCAAATTATATATATGGGTGGTCAAGTGACCAAGAAAAAAAAATTCGAGTACAGTTTTATTGGTCATACGAAATTTAAATAATAGGCAACTTTCACGTGCCAAGAAAATGAAAAATAATTAATTTTTTTGACTCATACCGAGCAAACCGAAGCAAGCCGAGAATGAACATTACAGTACAGTATAAGATTTAAAAATGTGAAAGTAGCCTATTGTCACACATATAGAAGAATCACCATCCAGTAAATAGCTAAATCAAAAACTAAAGACATAAAATATAATTCTTAGGACTACGTACACACAAGATATAGAGAAAACAAATTTTTAACTTAAAGAGTTTCAAAGTAACCCGAAGTTTTAAGGAAGCAGTTAAATTATTTAAATAACTACCTCAGTACAATAAAATAAATACCTATACATTTCTAGAACCACTGGATAGAAATTACTACAAGGGTAACAACCGTCTGTTTTTGACAGACTGAATACTGATTCAGGATCTAGTTTTCGAAAAAAAATTTAACTTTAAAAATATGACATATCTATTTCCTTGCCACTCTATTCTTGTTTGAATTTAAATGTATGGTTATATTACCTTACACTTATAAATAATAGGCCTATAAATGCTGAAGAATATTAAGTTTTTGTAATTTTTTTGTTTTAAAAGTAAATCTCTGTTTAAAAATTTTTAACTGTAAAATATTCTTGTTCTGGTAAACAAAGACACTTTTGGTTTCGGTGAACTTTAGCTCCATTTTTAAACAGCAATATTTTTGATATATTTTTTTTCAGTTATTGTTCACCATTATAAAACACATAGGGCCTGGAAAAAATTAATTTTTCACTCATATTAACATAAAATAAAATAATTTATTTATTTCCCATATAAAATATACTAAAGTAATATGGCTGACCAACACGAAAAAAGTGAGAAAGAATACCCAAAAAGAGATGATACGATGTCATTTTGTTTAGGATTTCCTCCTTAGAAAAAGCAATTTCCAGATGTTTTCTAATAATTTGTTATTATTGAAGGTTGTTTTTTTCCCATTTACCAGAAATGAAGTTTTTTTATAGAAACAACAAATCAGAACTAACCAACAACAACTTTCAAACTATTACCTAGTTTTGGTTAGTTTTTGGTTAGTTGTCGTTAGGTTTTCCTCATTAAATTGTAAAATTTCTTTATCATAAATCGCCGTCGAACAATTTTTTTGATCCGACAAACGTCGCAAATTTGGCCTTTTATTAACCTAAAAACAAAGTATTTTTTCGACTTTTAATTTCATTTTTCTCTGCAAAAATGTATTTTTTCGGATTTTTCTTTTGGAAATTTATTTTTTTCAAATCGAATGGAGCTAAACTACACCGGACCCGACACTTTTAATTGAAATTACTAAGGTACAACCTCGGGTACAACCTAGTGGTTGATATTATATGGGTAGCGATTTTATAAATTGTTTGCCTTTATTTTGGGATCATACAATAGGTACCTACTTTAATCCTACTTTATGTAAAAATCTACTCACAATGTTTTATCTTTTGGAAAGCTAAAATATCCTAAAACAATGAAACCTGAAAATACTAGTCACCTTTTCACAAATTAATTGTCAAAAAATCCAACACACTTAAACAAATCATTTGAAATCACCGAAAAATAAACAACGCTTCCAACCTCCAAACAATTTAATACACCAGCTGACCTGACTATCAAAAATAAATAAAAAAACCGATAGACCAGCCCTGACTGATGCGTTCACTTTCTGATTCAGTTAGGTGCGGCATCTGTTCATCTCTCTCTGTTTTGGTAAAACTGTCGTAACAGAAAAAGACAAAACTAGACCGGATTGGTTATTATAAATAAAAGAAATCGTCCTCATATCAATTGGCAGGTTGAGCATGCCCAGAATATGAGGAAAGTGTTCCTATTGGTTGAATTCTATGGCTTCAAAACAGGTGGAGAGTTAAATAACTGATTCGTTGTACGGTATAAACTGTGACTGGAGCTTAAAAACTTGTGTCGCATAAATAAGTAGATGAAAATGAAGAAAGTTTTTTTAAAGCAAGAGAAGCAACTTTCGGATTAACAAGGAATCGTTTGATCCAAAATTTCTGTAATGACAAGAGATGAAAGTCATCTTTCATAGGCGAGTCAGCCTTCATTTTTAGAAATTTTTCCTGAACTTCTTTAGATAATTGTAAGATACCGTTGGTGACTCAAAATTAACATCTTGATAATATTGGTAAAATTCGTTTTCCAACGCTTGTAAATAAGTTTCTATTTCATTCAGATTTTAAATCTTTATTTATTTTTTGATTATTAAATACTTCGGATTGCCGTGAAAAAGTAAATACCTTTTCAGCAGATTATTTTTTCAAAGTTAAAGCTTAAATATGAAACCTCATAGTTACCGGGGGTGGATTTACGCAAATGCTGAGTAATTAGTGATTTTGCAGAAAAAAAGGTTGGAAGATAAATAATATCAGTATAGGGTTTTGCCTATAATTAAATAATACATGGTTCAAAAAAGACTTATTTGTTTTACCATTTTAATTTGTATTTTGTTTTTATATTATGTAATTTGTTTTTGTTTATTAAATTTTTAAGAATGGTTATTTAATTTTCTGTATTATTTACTTTTGTTAAATTTGTTTATTAAATTTTTATAAGAATTACTAGTTAAGTTTACATTCTTTAAATGCTAAATTTTTTCTTCTGATATCTAAAAAATATTGTTAACTGAGGGAGGCAAAAAAATAATAGCCTATGGGCGGCAAAAAATTAAATCTTAATTGACTCAAAACAAAACTTAGATTTTTAGCGAGTACGGCACGCAATTGTTTTGTAAGTGAAAGACGGATTCAAGCGGGAAGGTGGGGCGGGGGTGCGCATTACACGTCGAAACTTTTATAGCAGCGATTGAATTGCAATTTGAAACAGTTAATTTACCCCAAGCGTTAAATATATTTTTTTTTCGAAAATGCAAACGTACCTATTACGCCCCCCATGACATTTCCCTACGCCCCCCGAGGGAGGCGTGCCTCCCTGGTTGAAAAGTCCTGCTCTAATCGGTAAGATTCTCATTTATCTTTAAAAAAAGTAATATAACTCAGTTTTGGTTACAAAAAATTGAGACTGAGATTCTCAAGGTGTTACTACGCAAACAATAAATGGTTGATCCTACTGATAGAATATTAGGATTTTTAAAATATTTTGATTTTAGGCTAAAAAAAAATATTTTTTCATATATTTTTGCGATTTATTGACAATGTGATATAAGCTTTTTTAAAACTTTTAAAATTAAATTATCTAAATCAAATTAAAAAAAAAAAAACGTTGGTATTTGAATTATCTAGTTTAAGAGTAAATGACGTTATTATATAGACAAATATAAGTGGATATGACAAATTGCAATTTACTTTCAAGTACCTTTTTAACTAAAGATAGAAAAATAGACAAAGTTCAATATTTAATTTTTTCATTTATTTTAATAATAATATGCATCAAACTACCCAACTTTAACACAAATTATTGACCCAATGATTATATATTAGTTTTTAAATTTTTAACCGTAGCGGATTTTACATAGAGTGTAAAGAATGTGTTTTTTTTTTCATAATTTTGGGCAGATAGGGTCACACTGAGAGTTAAGTCCTTTTTCTTTTTACATGTTAGTTAGTAGCCTAATTGAAAATAGTCATAACAACAAATAAATTAATTTTCTTATAAAAATCCTTATAAGATTTTTCCAAAATTGTGTCTTAGGAAGTCAAATTTTGTCTTAAGTAAAAATAGGATGTTTTTTTGTGGCGGCGACAATAGAATCAAAGTGGGGTTAAAAAAAATATTAGGGCATTAGTTGCGTATTCGAGGTTATGTAAAAGTTATGTAACTTTTCCAGGGTAGTCACTATCACATTTTATTAGGTTTTTTGTTGCACTAACTTAAAAATTGCATTTTTTGACTTATGTCCCCTTTTCTTCCGAAGTGACAATTTATTGTTTGTATCATCATTTATTGTTTTTAAACCCCAAAAAAATGTTGTTATTAATAACACTAATCTAAAAATTTTGATATGCCTTGTCATCATCACAATTGTGATATAGACTTTTTCTTAAAGTCTTTATTACAATTGTTACTTGAGCAACAAACAAAAATTACTAAAAAGAATGGTAAAATATTTAATATGCTATTATTCGGTGATAATGCACTTAAGATTTTTTCTTTAAGATTTTAAAAAATAAATTACCAGTAAAAAATACAAATAGTTTCGATATTCCAATTATCTTAATTATTAGTTAATGACGTTATTATGTAGACTAAGACAAGTGAGTATGACAAAATGAAATTTATTTTAAAGTATTGTTTTAACTAAACCAAAAAAATTAGACAAAGATTTATATTTAATTTGACAATGCATTTTTATATTAATCTGCACCTAACTACCAATGTATTATATTTCCTTAGTTTTTATACTTATTGACTCATTTTGTGTAGAGTGGAAGAAAACTACTTGTCGGACAACGTACTCCTTTGGTTTGTTTAAACAACATATTATACAGGATGCCACAGATTCGTGTGCATGCATGGAGGTCTCGGAAACCGTAAGAGATACCAAGTCGGTTAAATTATGGCAAAGTTGTGTATTTGCGTAACTAACCATGTCCACTTTAGAAAGTTGCAAAATTCCGAGTACTACCGGAGATATCCAAAAAAAAACGAAATTTGCCGATTTCGTTTTTATTTTTTCTGACGTTATTTAAAGAGATATGGAAAAACAAAAGATACTTTCTTTAAGCCACCTTTCAAGCTCTACATAACAGCGTTGAGAGATTTTCCGCACGACGTTTCGTTTTCGTTAAACCATCATCAACTTTATTTTTTTAAATACGGACCTGGGTTTTTTATTTAATTTTTTTGAACCCCCTATTATACCAATTACAAAAATGCATATCACTTAATATTTATTAGCCAATATGGAACGCCCCTGTAAGAAATGATGTGCGTTTCTTGTCTAACTCATTTTCTTTTTATAAAAAATATGTTTATTTAACAGAAAAATAAATATACCTAATCGTCAATATAAAATTAAATTTAAAAAAAAAAAAATTAAACTACATTTTTAGGAAAATTTTTGATTAAAAAGGTAGGAAACTCTCACAGCTTTGTAAAAGTTATATTTTTTGTCATAAATGACATATAAGGTTGTTTGACTGGTATATTTACAATTTTAAAATAAACAAGAAAAGTGGGGTGGTGTGTTAATTGATTTAGATTAGATTAGATTATTTGAGCGGAGATGGCAAAAATGACCTCCACCACTGCAACCTTGCCAGATTTATTGTGGTTTCTCCTATCGTTCTTTAGAGTACCTTGTCCAAGCCCGTCTTCTTAACTAGACTCCAGAGTCTCGACACTGGCCACTCCATATAACTTGCCGGTTTTGGCTTCTCCTCCCCAAGCCTAGTAAACCTAAGCCTGCATAGTGCTTCGCAATGGCACCACACATGTAAGGCTGTTTCTTCAGCCTTCTGGCACAACCTACACAGGCTATCCTCCACTCCTCCACCAGGTTTATTCTTTCCAGGTGCTTGTTGAGTTTACAGTGTCCTTTTAGTTAACCTACCGTTATCCTAACGGCTTTACGATTTTGGTCAGTAGGTCCGAGGTAAACTTGGGCGAGCAGGTCTTAATGAACTGCTTTGCCTGAGTCCTGGTGTTTATAACCACCAGCTTTGAAACTCTTTGTCTACCCAGCTCTTGATAGATGCTTTAAGGAGGCCTGCCGAGATTCCACAGAATGGCTCAGGGCCTATCATTTCCATGGCTGATCCTCTTTTGGCTAGGCCGTCGGTCTCTTTGTTACCTGGGTGGCCCCAAGGAAGTTTAAAGGTGTATGGAAGCCCAATACTGTAGAACAAAATTGTCCAGCCGTGCAGGGCAGCGGGAATCGGGGGGTCGGCAATGCGGAGTTTGCGCAATGAGTAGTGTCAGGGCCAGACTTCCATAATTCTTTGTTACTATCAAAGATAATACTACTACGAATAGATGGTTCATTTAAATGGGGCGTTTTGAATCAGTTCGAAGATATCAATGCTTCCATAAATGCGAATAAAATTAAGTCGGTAACCCCTGCCCCAGCGAAACAAACCGTGCGACATTGCCAATGTCTGTCGCTTGCACCTTATTCGGAACCTGAAGTAGCGAAAGCGGGCGGCTAAACGGATTGTGTTTTTTCTAGTTGCGTTTCATCACGCCAATAGTAAAGGCCTGCCGGCAACAATGTTTAACTTTCGTTCAAGGATAGCTCGAAAATCTCTCGATGGACATCGGCTCGCGTTAGCCAAAGTCCATTAGGGGTATCAAAAATATAGCATTGAATGGTTCATCTTATCCGTAGTAGTATTATCTTTGTTACTATCTATAAAGTTAACATCACCATATGTCAAATTTAAACATTCACTGTTTTTTTTTTGCACAAAATTGTTGGTTATTCAACGATATCACTGTAGAATATTTAAAATTATTGTGTAATATTGGATTTTATATCATCTGATATAATATGGAAAGAATACTTTACAGCCCTCTATTTAAATGGTTGATATTTTCGGGAGTTTTGTATTTTTACCAAAAATCTTTGTAAATAAATAAAACACGATTTTTTAAAATGAATTTTAAACTAAATTGTTAAATGAAATAAAAGTACCTAAATGTAAACCTTATTTCTTATAATCCACAGAAACACACAAACATTGTGGTAATCATCTAAAAGATAGTTAAGATTGCCTTACTTTCCCACTGCTATTTTCCTATGAATATTTTATTTTCTATTATTCATAATTGATATAGGTATTATTATTTATTCGGTTACCTAACGTTACGTCTCATAAGAAACACCTAATTTAAATATAAGAAATACTTACCTAAAGTAAAAAATGCCCGGTATGTTACCCTTGGATTTGCACAAACCATACAACCTCCAGTCATTTTGTTACGATATTAAGTAACAAACAATAAACACAAAATTATAGTCACAATTAAATAAACACTAATCACTAAAATAAAATGTTTTTATCAATCCAAAAACTCCTGCAACCACAAAATATAATCACACAAGGCAAAACAACGGAAACTAATACGGCGCAAAAGGCACAAACCACAACGAAAACGGCGATTGATGAGACGACGACGCCAACGGTTGGTGGATGGTACAGCGCGGATATCATACGCGCCGCGGCCCGATGCATTAAAAAAGGTATTCCGGCTCATAAAGTATAATGTGTTGTCTAACCGCACATTGATTTATCAGTGTGTAAGTGGGCAACACATTAAATTATTTCATGGAATTTTGTTATTGCGCAGAATCGGCAAGGCCAAGTCTGACAGTTATTTTTATACTGGGCTGGACATTTTTTGATCGAATGGGCCATAGCATTGGGCTTCCATACACGTTTAAAACTTCCTTGGGTGGCCCTCGTGGCCTGGTACCTAGGCTACCCTAAGTTTGTTTGCAAAGCCGAATTTATCCAGGGCCTGTATACAGTCCCCCGAAAATGATTTAAATTTACCTAAACTTACTTCAGAATTAAGCATAGGCAAGCAGGTGTTATTTAAGTTAACAGATATTGTGTTACACATTTATCTTTATTTTATAATATAGATGCACTTTCCTTTATTTAACTTTTTTTTACACGTTTCCTTTCCTAAAATGCTAAAAGCATTCCAGTTTATTATGTGGATGTTGTCAAATTCGTTTTAAAAAAATTTTGATTTGTTGATATCTGTGTTTTTAATGTATGTTCTATGTTCTTTTATGCATTTGGCTAATGGTCTGGAAGTTTTACCTATATCTACAAGGGATCTTGTAAATAACATTTTTTGTGTTGTCATTTATATTGTATGGTTTTGTTTTTGTGACCTAAGATCTAATAGTGTTTTCTGTTTTAAAGATAGTACGAATATTAAATTTATTACTTATTGGTTAAATTTTATTTCATAGGCAGGAATATATGGTTAAAATAGATTTGTAACAGGTCTATTTTGATTTTGTCTTAAATTTAGTTGTTTAATTTTTGGAAAACATTTGTTTATTTAATAAGGAGGATAATTATTTTGTTATATAGGTATTTTTTTGTTATTGGTTATGGTTTAAAAATATAGCCATCCTAAGTTTAAAGAGACGCACCCTAGAAAAGAAATAGTAAAAGCAAATACTATATTTGATTTAATAGACCCATAATATTTACTTGTATAAATACTATAAGTTAGGTTCATAACAAAAAGCACATACTGTTAATAAATAAGCCAACCAGCTAATCTCTAAACCTTCTCCACTAACACCTTGAAGATTTGTGCTGTCATTTACTACCCGGAACAAAAAGGCCTTAACCGAAACAGCCAGAAGCCGCATTTCGGTCGGAATTTCAATTAAGTTGTTTGCTGTGCATATCCCCGCAAAGACGTTTTAAAGTCCATTTGTACCAGGGAAATAGACTTAACTG
>JAHBCN010024881.1:0-11647 GCA_019359885.1 Listronotus oregonensis | reverse complement strand
TTTTATTCGAAACAATAAGTAAAAAGGAAAAAGAACTATTAACGACACACATAAAAAGTTAACAACGCCCAGCCTATTTCGCATAAAAATTGAATATATTTAAAAAATAATGCAGTCCCAAAGGTCTTAAAAATGACATTCAACTTATGATAGTCGAATTTATCCCCTTGAGCCTCTATGAGCATCTCTTTTACAAAATAGGTCCATACACCATTTTTTTTATGTTTATGACAGCCCACAAAGGCTCGTAAGAAGTCTAAATATAAGGTGACGTGGGCGCCGAGTTTTTAGATGTTTAAGTATTTTTTTTCCTAGTTCCATGCAGTTGTTGCATTTCACGGCATTATTTATACAACTTCGTGGTATCAGCACAGACGTAAAAAAATAACTACTACTCCTTGTCTACTTCCCATTAAAATAAGGGTAATGTCATCCAGCAGTTAGCTTATTTTGACTGTTAAAAGGAAAAAAGAAAAAATAATAAAATACCACATAAAATATAAGTCTTCACCCTTCTTACCCCCTTCTGTCAATAACGCCTCAAATATTAAAAAGTACCTCAAATGAGTTTTATGACTATTAGGTTATTGCTTAGCCAATAACGGCAAACACTTTGACCAATGAATTAAATAGTGCATTCAATATCAGATATTTTTATTTTGTTGGCAATTCTTTTATTAGTTAATTAATGAAACCAACTACATTTTCTTTAATTTCAGGAAATCCATTATTTAATAAATTAATTACAAAAAAAAGTTTAAATTACAAAATTTAAGAACATAAATTTAAACCTTAATTTTAGTCTTAAGAAACGACCTTAAAATTTCCCCAAAATTTAAAACTTAATACTTGAGGAAAAGGTGTTTTTGCGTTAACTTTGTAACCATTTTACAATACTCCTTCGACAATAAACTATAAAGATATATGGTATAGTTCCTGTGTAGTTAAAATATTTTTCTTCATTATATTTTATGGTATTAGGTTTTTAAATTAAAGATTCCATTCCCGATGTCTATTTAATGGTCTTACTTTAAATATCCCAATTCTTTGCAATTTTACAGCTGCTTAATGAGAAAAAAGGTAAAAAGGATTACAGCAAGTAACTTTTTTTCCCAATTTTATCATAACTGTTTTTTAATCAATTAAAAGAACAAAAATACGGCTCCACAATACCACACGAAACCCCTAAATTAATACTTATACTAACACTAAAATCAAATTCTGATATTACACATATTATTATATCAAATTTAAAATTAATATCTTAGTCCACTTAGAATTTGTGGCTCCCACAGACAGACAGAACAACAAACAGGCCAACAAACGGAAATAGCACACCCACGGTAGGTTGGTACTTAGGTCGCAAGCCTTCGTGGACTGCCCCAAGACAAAAAAAATGTTTTTTTTTATAATTTGGGGGCCCTAAAACTAAAATATCGGCAACAAACTCGAGATGCGACAAATAAAGATACGTAAACTATTGATAGTAATAATTAACAAGAAGTATTTTACCCTAAAATGTCGTATCGCCAAGGAAGTTTAAAGGTGTATGAAGCCCAATACTGTAGAACAAAATTGTCCAGGCGTGCAGGGCAGCGGGAATCGGGGTTGGCCCCGCGGGTTTGCGCAATGAATAGTAGGTCAGAGCCGCACTTCCATAATTCTTTGTTACTATCTATAAAGTTCACATCATCAAATGTCAAATTCAAGTATTCATGTTTTTTATTTTTTGCACAAAACTGTTGGTTATTAAACGATACTACCATAGAATATTCAAATTATTGTGTAATATTGGATTTTATATCATCTGATATAATATGGAAAGAATAGATGGCGCCACTTTACAGCCTTCTATTTAAATGGTCGATATTTTTGGGAGTTTTGTATATTTACCCAAAAATCTTTGTAAAATAAATAAAACACGATTTTTAAAATAAATTTCAAACATTGTATGATAGTTTCATGTACTTATCACCAATTTTTTGATAAAAGAAGGCAAGATAGTGCAAATGAGTTTAATCTAATCCTAAGATTGTGGTTGTACATTAAAAAGTGAAAATTTTTAAAGCTGATTTTAGGGATATACTTTTTCACTAATAACAAACATTCATGAGACAGAATAACAGTGGTTAAAAATGTTTAGTAACCTTTGGTACCTAGGTATCCATTTAACAGAAACCGTTAAATATTATGTGTCTACAGTATGTCGAGCTTAAAATGTTGATAATGTAAGTTTAAGAAACCAAAAATCTAATTTCTTTTTAAACAAATACAGAAAAAGCAAAAGGAACTTTAACAAAAATTTATTTCTTTATTCAATTAGAGGGACCTGTATATATTAAAATTTGCCTGGTCTGCCCAGTAATTAATAATTTTGATCCTTTAAAAGAATGTACTAAATTATTAAATGAAATAAAAGTAACTAAATGTAAACCTATTTCTTTTTAATAATCCACAGAAATACACAAACATTGTGGAAATCATCTAAAAGATAGTTAAGATTGCCTTACTTTTCCCCTGCTATTTCCTATGAAATTTTCATTTCTATAATTTATAATTGATATATTATTATTTATTCGGTTACCTAACGTTACGTCTCATAAGAAGCACCTAATTTAAATATAAGAAATACTTACCTAAAGTAAAAAATGCCGGGTATGTTACCCTTAGATTTAAGACAAAACCATACAACCTCTAGTCATTTTTTACAATATTATAAGTAACAAACAATAAACACAAAATTATAGTCACAATTTAATAAACATAATCACTAAAATAAGAAGGTTTTTATCAATCCAAAAAAACTTCTGCAACCCAAAATATAATCACAAAAGCAAAACAATCGAAACTAATACGGCTCTCATAAAGTATTATGTGTTGCCTAACTACACACTGATTTATCAGTGTGTAAGTAGGCAACACATTAAATTATTTCGTGGAATTTCGTTATTGCGCAAAATCGGCGGGGCCAACTCTGACAGTTATTTTCATACTGGGCTGGACATTTTTTGATCAAATGGGCCATAGCATTGGTCTTCCATAAACCTTTAAACTTCCTTGCGTATCGCACGTTCCTACTTAAAGTAACAATTAATTTTCTGAATTTATTAAGCCATTGCCGTCGGTCTGAGAACAGTTTTGGTTATTGTTTGTTTGTTTTAATTATTCATATTGCAGAACGTTGTTGCTAAACCGTGTTAAGTGTTAACCTTTGCATGATACCAGATAAAATGCTAATAGCGTTGTTGTACTGTGGTATCTCTGCATTTAACCTGAAAGCGTGGATAATTAATTGCATTGCAATACAGAATTTTGTAATTAAAATGTTGCCAGTAATGGATATATACAAAAAAGTAAAGACACTATAATAAAAATAATTTTCCATACAGGGGAACAGTACTCCAAATGGGGCTTAACTGGGAATAATACTAGTGTACATTTTCGAAAAAAAAGACATTAAAAAAAAACTTTCTAAAATTTGTTGTGGCTATGAATGCAATGTGTTTATGTTATATTCCTATAATTTCGACTCACATATTTCCAATACGCTCCGTATTGTAAAAATAATTAAAAAACTATTAAAAATAATTTGTAACAATGTCTACTTCTTGATGCTTTTATTTTCATGAATAATAAGTTCAAATACCTAATTGACCTAAAAAAATAAATAAAGATATTCTTTGTTTATAAAATAGGCACTCGTTCATATTGTTGAGCAGTTTTCACTGAAAGAAGTTACAGTTTTATAGTTGTTTAGGTTAGCAAACGTTTATGTCTTTTGTTGCGGTTTTAGAAGATTTTAAGAATTTGTAATTGTGAAGCATGCAGGAACATATGTTAAACATGTGTGCAAACTTTTGTTTACAATTATATACAGAGCGGGCGTTATAAAATTACGAGTCGTGTAAATCGTAAATCGTTTTTTTTTTTGATAAATTATCAACTTTTACGGATATGAAATTTTGTTAAACTCATTCCTCTGACATATGGAATTTCGTGCACAGATTATTTTGTACAGAGTTTTTACCAGTGCATGTTCACCCAAAATCAAATGCCTTTTTGCTCTTTTAGCAAGCGAACTAACACTTGTAGAAGCTTCTCTCTGTTTAAAATAATACAAAAACAAAAAAAGACTAACAAAACCCGTGAGCGCAACTATAGTTTGTTTTACACATACCAAATCATTGATCAACAACTTGTTTAATTACTTGGTCGATTAGTTAGTTAAGAAGTTAAAAGGATTTGATTGTTTTTATTCTTCTTAAGTTAATAATCAATTTATTTTAAATTTTAAACTTTGTCACAGGATTTTTAACCGTTATAAACTATTTTTGTTTACTTAAAATGTTTTTTAAAGTTTTAAAGAATATTGTTTAAAAATAAAAGATTGTTCATAAACAGTTGAGATGTCTAAATCTTCCTAATTAATTTTTACCAAAAAATCAGGGAAATCTAAACAAGCAGCTGTGTTTTAACAAGTAACTCTCAAAATGGAAAATGTTGGTGACCATGACTAAGACAAAAAGTTACTAAAATCCACTAAAAAATTGATAAATATAGAACAAGTCCTAATTTCTTTAAATACTTCAGCTAGCTAGGTGATCAATAAACTGAAAAAACATTTGTCCACCTTACACATGCCATGCAACAATACGCGAATGCCCATTATTGCAACAGGTTCTAAAATTATAGCCTGCATCCTTTTTTGCATCAATTACTGCGTTACACTAGTCGTGATAATTTTTTTAGATTATGAAATATTATAATATTTATGCCGCTCTTACTGTATAGTTCGACCATTATTTTTGTCTCATAGTATGAGGATCTAATTTATTTTTATTATATAACTATACATTATTACACAAAAAAGTTTTATTTTTTGTTTTGATTTTATCTCTAACATCTAAATACGCATTCTTTTTAAATTAACTTTAGTTAATTAAAAACGAACACGGTATTGTGGTGCAACAACAAAAAAAAAAAAATTATTGCAGCGTCATGCATGTCAACTTCCTATTTTCGTGACTATCTGATATAAAGCAATTTTTGTTTATTCGAAGGGTGTGAGCTTGATAAAAATATAACAATCTAAACCAATTAAAAATTTACATAAAACAAGACAGGTCATTAACCCGGAGAAAGTGTTAAAAAAAACTATGAACATGAGGGTCTCGGTATTTCACTTAAGTTAGCAGCAATTTTGGATAACAAATAAATAAATGAATCCAGTATTTCCCGGATGAAATTGGCAACATGAAAAAAACACATTCACAGACGGCCATTTTACATTCTTATTTAGGTACAGGGAAAGCCACATAACATATGGACCTGTACATAGAGATGTTAAATTTCCGGAAATTTAAGATTGTTCGCGAATATTCGCGAACTTATTTTTTTACTACCGAAATTGGATACAAACATAAAAAGGCTTTAACTCAAACTCCCACACTATATATTTTCGAGGAATAACCAATAGGAAACAAAAAGTAATTCATGTATTTTTTGTTTTAATTTTTGCTAACAGACCAACAGATTCTACAGACAAGACAACGTAACAATTTGTACTTAGAAAACAGACAAACAAGTAAAAATAAACACCGTTATACTATAGTCATTAACATTTTATTAAACATCACAACAAGTAAGGTTTAAAAACGGTCCCTAGCACCACAGTCTAGGTCACAAGCGCCATCTTAATTTACTGCAATTTGAGGGCCATTTTTGTAACGCAGAGATGGTGCTCCTTATCTTTAGGCTCCATGCTCGAAAACAAATTTTTGCTAGGTAAACACAACATACCGGTATCACAGCATAACTAACAAAGAGCAGCACGATTTCACGAATTGGCGGGACAATACGATCATTTTCCTCGCGCAGGTTCAGCCGCCATTTTTCTGGGATATGATCTGTCTCCTTTATTTAAATTGTAATCGTATCGTGTGTGTTTCTTTCGTGTTTTGTGCTTAAAAATATCAAAGGCGCCGCCAGGGAGAGTTCGTGCTGCCTGTTAATTATGCTGTGCCACAAGTATGTTACATGGTTACCCTGCAAAAATTTGTTTCAAATCAAAATAAAAACAATTAAGGGATTTCCCATTGTAACAATAAACATATAATTTTCGATTAAAAATAAATAGGCGTATCATTAATATTTTGATTATAATAATAATAAATAATAATAGTTTTTTTCATAAGCATTTGCAAGTTTACGTTATTTATTACAACTCATCTAAAATTGTTGGACGGTAAATTCGTTTTGTTAAAAGCCGGATGTTTTATATAAATTGGTACATACAACAAACATGGATTGTCCAATGAATATTTAATTTTCGAGCTACTACAAGACCAAACTGCATGCAAAATGTCATCTTTTTTGGTAACCAACCAACAGACTGACAAACCGGCAGAATTAGAAAACCATGTATTTCGAATACTTCTCTTCCGCGAAAAAAGAAAAAAAAAACTCCTTTATCGTGTTTCTTTTCTAATTAATTTATTCAGTTTATGACTGTAATTAATGTATATTAAATAAAATTAAACAAAGAAAATAAAAAATATACAAACGATAAACATGCAAAAGAGGCGCCTTACAAACAAAAACAATGTGTTTAATTAGCATCATATCTAGATCTAGTAATGGTGGCAAAATAATTATTTTTAATTAATATTTACAAATAAATTAAATTTTAATCTGGTACATTACCTTTGTTTACTAGATATTTCACACGATACATGTATTTATGTACCTGTACAATATTCAGTAACTTTTAGTAACAGTACGCTTTTGGAAATATCAATTATACAGGGTGCCACATATTCGAGTAACTAACTATGTCCACTTTAGAAAGATGCAAAATTCCGAGTATTTTCATATCCAGAAAAAAAACAAAATTTGCCGATTTCGTTTTTATTTTTTTATTTTTTTGACGTTATTTAAAAGGATATGAAAAAACAAAAGACACTTTCGCACGGCCACCTTTTAAACTCTACAAAACAGCGTTGAGAGATTTTCCGTACGACGTTTCGTTTTCGTTAAACCATCATCAAATTCTTTTGAACCCCTTATTATCCCAATTACAAAAATGTATAACACTTAATATTTATTAACAAATATGGAACGCCACTATAAGAAATTATGTGCGTTCATTGTGTCTTAAAAATATGGTTATTTAACAGAAAAATATTAAGTGTTATACATCATCGTAATTGGGATTATAACTGCTTCAAAAAAATGCAATAAACAATTGAGTTCCGTATTTAAAAAAATTAAGTTGATGATGGTTTAACGAAACAAAACGTCGTACGGAAAATCTCTCAACGCTGTTTTGTAGAGATTAAAAAGTGGCCATGAGAAAGTATCTTTTGTTTTCCATATATCTTTAAATAACGTCAGAAAAAAATAAAAACGAAATCGACAAATTTCGGTTTTTTTCCGGATATCTTCGGAAGTAGTCGGAATTTTGCAAATACACAACTTTGCCATAATTTAAACGACTTCGTATCTTTTACGGTTTCCGAGAGCTGTTTGTTATTCAGGAATAGTTTACACTATTTTACTCTTTTACACACTAAATATTAAAGCCGTTAAAAATAACATCGCACTATTTTTGTTAACCACGATATTCTATAAAAATATTTAAAAATAATAGGAACGAATAGTTACCGTTGGTGGAATTTTTTGACAAAATTAGCACTTGTTAAGTTTGACAGGTTCCAAAAAGTACATCAGTAAAAAAATCCTCTGACAAAAATGTTAAAACGACATCTTAAAAAAAAAACATGCATGTCTCTTAAAAAAACCATTTAAAACATAAAATGATAAATGTCTATAATATGACAGAAGTCAAATATTTGACAGAAACATTGATATCGTTTGATCGTCACTATGGCTACATAAAAAATATTCGGAAAAATTTAAATGGAAATATTAAAGACATGAAGGTTAAAATTAGTACTTGTACTAAATTGTTTCCAAATACTTATTTTGGATTTTTGAGTGTTTTCGGGACTTAAATTGTGACCTTCTTTTCTAATAACACTTTCAGTTTCATTTTTAAAACGGGACATGTTGTATAGGAATCTCATAAATAATTTAACTAAACTAACAATATGACAAATTATAAAAGTTGACACTATTTGATATTATTCATGGTCATACAATCTAACAAAATTGAGAACTTTATACACAATCAATTAAAATCCAAACAAACCCCTAAATAATTTTTATAACTACTTTGGTTTATTTCGTTATAGCGTAAATTTATTATTTATTTACAATACAAATGCGTTTAGGAATATGATTACAACAACGAGTGTAAAGATTATAACGACCAGGTCGTAAACCGAGTCGTTCTAATTGCAGGAGTGTTGTAGTCATGTTTGAAAGCACTTGTGATGTACAACGTTTTATTTAAAACCGAAAAATAAGAAAATGCTGTTTTAAATTTCGTTTATTAAGGTGCTCGCCCACTAGGGCGACGCGGCGCGCACGATGCGATGCCACGTGACGCGACGCGAAATCTTCCAAAATGTGGCAGTCGGTTGCGAGTTTTCATGGAGGGCTCATCGGACAAAGATATTTTTGTGTTTGGAGTAATAGCTGCTATGGAGGAGGAAGAAACGAAAAAGAAAAGGAGAGTTTGGATCCATGAAATTAATGGAAAGAGAAATGCGTGTGGAGAATTCTATTACTCATTTCCAGATTTGAAAAAGATGCAAGAATTTTTTAAAAATAATTTCGCATGTCGGAAAAAAAGTTTTTTGAACTTCTGAGTTAAATACAGACGTCTATAGAACATAAAAAAAAGTTACCTTAAAATCAGAATCTACTAAACAACTTTTTTATTTAAATTAATTGAAACAAAATTATAATAATAATAAAATACAACTGTAACAAAATTAACAACAAATGAAGAAATGCAGTGATAACAGAACAGAGCAACATGTGAGATTCTTCACGATGATACCCGAAGGAGGCTGATGAGACTTAAATGCCACGCGACATTGTCGCTTGCTTGCTCTCCCAACTTGTCTCGAGGTGTGGCGTCGCGCCGCGTCGCATCGCCTATATGGGCGGGCTTCAGTTTGATTACATGTAAGGTATCCCTGATGCTCATTCGTTCTCTGACTTTCGTTGAGTAAAGACGTGCCGGTCAGTACTCGAGTGGTCAAGTGTCATAAATCCCGTAAGGGCCGGAAGTCTTGAGACCTCCGTAGCCTGAAGTTAAACAGATGTGCGCCAAGTGATCCCCGATCCGAGCGACGCGGTGTACAGTAGTGCATTGAGTATAAAACGTGGTTGTTCTTTTCAGAACACCCGGCATTTATATCGTTATAATTTACTAATCAACCTGGTTTACAGGCATTTATTTCAGTTACCCCAGTGCAGTTAAGCCCATTCATAGTCTCTTAAGGTTGCAAACAAGGCACGGCAGGTGACCCACTCTGGGGATCCTTAACCGTGGTGCCCCTACAAAGGGCTGTGATCGTTTGAGTCGGCTGGCCTGAGCCTAGCAGTAAAGAAGGGTAAGTGTTTATTTCAGCGACCCTGACCCCCCCTGTTTTTAAAATGGATACCCCTGAAAACATGTGTGTTTTTCTCCAAATGCAAAACAAGGCACTCTGGCTGAGCTAGCTGCACTTCGTGCAGAGCTGGCGAAGGCCAATGAACGATAGTGGGTCTCAGAGGACCGTCAACAGGATGGCCTCTTCTCAACCCACTCGCCCTGTAAGTACCCGCCGTGCCCAATCCAGGGACCAAAAACGTTCTCTGTCTCAGCCCGAGATGAAAATATCATGGATACTGAGGCAGATGCAGGTTTTCAACCTGCTAAAAGCAAAAAACCCCGTGGGAAGAAATCCCATCCAACCCCTCAGGTTAACACTGAGTCTCCCAAGCGTGTTGCCCCTAAGACCTTGTCCCAAACTGGAGCCCTCCGTGACTTCAGATTGACTAAGAACAAGACAAACTCAAATTCTGCTGCAGGCAGCTCTACTGCAGCATCTTCTGCTCCTACAGCCACCATAACACCTGCGGCCCCCAAGGTACAATCTCCTCCCCAGTAGTGATCCATGACCATGACAAATGGTCTGCCATCTCAAAAAGCATTCAAAAGCCGGAGTGTAAATTTTACAAAAGCCACCTTAACTAAGCAAGGAATTCGTGTTTGTCCTGTTACCTCCGATGACTTCAGAAAAGCGACAGCTTTTCTTGACAAAACTCCATAAAATACCATTCTTTCTGCCATGAGACGGACAAACCTCTAAATGTAGTGTTTGAGGGGTCCCGTCTCATACAATGGAGGAAATCTCCGAAGAGCTAACAGAGCTTGGTTTCACCCGGAGGAGTAACTCGCATGATGTCGGGCCATACCAAGGCCCCCATCCCGATGGTAAAAGCACGATTCCCCAAAACAGAAGAAACCATCTTTTCAATCAAACGGCTGCAATACATCAGCGTTAAGGTGGAACCTCTTAACAAAAAACCTGAGGTTCCACAGTGCCACAAATGCCAGGGATTCTGGCACACTAAAAGCTTCTGTCATGGACAGGCCCGCTGCGTGAAATGCGGTGCCGAGCACCTCTCAAATGAGTGCAAGAAACAGAAAGATACCCCGGCGACGTGCGCCAACTGCAATCAGCCTCATGCTGCAAACTACAGGATGTCCAAAATTCCCCAGACTACCTAAAAGCACTGCTCAACCCAAGCAATCCACCCCGGTAACCCAGAGCGCATCCTACGCTCAGAAGGTTGCCCTAAAACAACTCTTACCCAAGTTTCTGCCTCACAAGGTCAGTTTCCCGGCCCTCATGGACCGACTGGCTGCCTTCGAGGCGGGTGACGCCCTGAATGCTCAGTAAACTCCTCCCTCTTTCTTTTCCCCGTCCCTTGTCTTTGGAGTCCTTTTATGGACAACAAAATTCGCCCAGTTAATCTTAATATCCTTTCATGGAACATCAATGGCATCATCAAAATAAACATGAGTTGGAAGACATACCCTCTGATCCGAGGGGCCATCTGGGTATGATCCAGCTCTCAAAACCCCACAAAAGACCAAAAATTCAAATTTTGGACTAAGTACTTCTTAGGGTGGTACCCGGTACCTACAGGAAGGACCCGGGTACCACCTTGCCTCTCGGCCTAGCCCTTAAAAATCCGATTTCTGGTTTGTCCCGAGTCACTGGGGCAAGGGCCCCAGACTTCAGTCACTTCTTAAACCCCACTCCGCTAAGCCAGATTTCAGGCTAAGCCAAAAACTTCAAAACCCCAAACAACCGTGATAGCCAACATGGCAAACACGTAGTGAGGACTTGCTCAGCCAAAGGAGAGCGAGGGGTGGTTGGCAAGCCTAGGGGAGTTCGGAGGGCCTGTAAGCCCTACGGGATCCTTCCCGGTGGGACCCTTACTTTTCCCTGATGCTTTTAATCGCATCGCGTCGCGCTAGTGGGCAAGCACCTTTAGTTGTCTACTTTTAACACCCTTAACTATGACATTTGTCACATTTTTAAAAATTCTAACTGTGGGCAATTGTTACGTGCTCCAGACCATAGTTACAAACGTTGTTTATCAAATAGGCATTTGTTTGCTCTGAAAAGTCAGTTGTCAAGTGAACGCGAGTACTGTTCGTACAAAAAAATCTAATTTAAAA
>JAHBCN010024880.1:0-11516 GCA_019359885.1 Listronotus oregonensis | reverse complement strand
ACGCAGATATCAAAATTGATTGTTGTTTACTTTGAAATAGGAAGTCGTAAAAAAGTAAAAGTATTATAAAAATAACCTATAGGGTGAGCCCGCTAAGACGAGGTTTAATATAGAGCTATATCCAAAAGAGAAACAAAAAATGTTAAATACAAAAGTTGTATGATGGATGACCAAAACAAATTGGACAAAGAAAATCAAATTTTGTATATTAGATATCGTAAATAATATTAAATATTCGAATTATACCTAAAATTTCAACTAATGGTATCAGAGTTATCAATAATGGAAATAACTGTGTTATATTTACATTTTAGGACTTATGCAACTGCAATACAATTGAAGACGATGTAAAGATTAGTTCTTAAATATTAATATTGGAATTTGTTCAGCTTGAGATCAATAAATAAAACAAGGGTCGCCTCGGAAGAATACAGGGTTTATTGATTTTTTATTTCTGTACCTTGAGCTAGAGCTTTTGCATCAGCACTCCTAATTCTATTTGCTCTATAAGTAATTTCGGTTGCAAGTGCCAATTTCTCTCCGCCTATCAAAGAGCGTTAACCAAGCTCTTTGTTGTTTTTAAACCCGCGCTAGTAAATGGTACATTAGGAAGGAAACATACTGGGCTTTATCAAACTTTTGCAAGATAAAGGAGTATTTCTTTCATTCTGGATAAAGAACTACAGAAAAACTCAGAATTGCTGAAAATAATTGCCTTAAGAGTGGTAGAATCAACTATAAAATGCCCCAAATAAAAAAAAAAAAACTGAAAATTTTAGGACACGTAAATTAATGATGAGTTATTACAAAAGGAAGGCCCCAGAATAAATAAAAAATATTTTGTCCTATTACCTTTTTAAAATAGTGTTTTTCAAAAATCCAATATAAAACGGGATATCACACTTAGCGAGGTTAGGAGGAAGGAAAAAAATCAGATAACCCTTAAATCGAACCATCTATTGCACTACAGGGGAGAAGAGGAAATAGCACAAGGAGGAGTGGGTTTTGTCGTTCACAAAGACCAGAAGCAAAACATCATTAAAATTCACAGTATTTTTCCAAGAGTAATTTATGTTATACTAAGGCTAAATAAAAGATACAGTATAAAGATCATACAAGTGTACGCACCAACAACAGATTATGACGGTGAAGTAGTAGAAGGCTTCTACGAAGAAATATTTGTAGCTATGCAGTAGGACAAAGTGCATTACACATTACACTTTCCTCATGGGAGACTTTAATGCCAAGCTAGGGTCAAAAACGGATGAAGCAGAAACACCTATAGGCCCCCATGGTTAAGGTGAGAGAAATAGTAGAGGAGACGAACTTTTGAATTTTATGCTTCATCATAGACTCTACGCTCTATAAATTCGTTCTTTCAAAAAGCACCCCAGCGTAAATGGACTTGGATAAGCCCCATTGGCAACATAAAAAATGAAATTGATTTTATAATTATTTCTGACAAAAAGAATGTTGTCCAAAATGTTGCCGTAATAAATGGCTCCTCTGTAGGCAGTCACCATCGGCTAGTTAGAGCAAGAATGAAGATGAATATTATGGAGGAAGAGCAAAAATGGAATATGTCTCCCGTAGGTAGAAATGAACATCTATTTATACGAAAAGAGACATAACTTTAACAAGTTAAGAGCTTGGAAAATCTAAAAGAAGGAGGAGATCAGCGTAGATGATCTAAACCGGACAAATTTAGTCATACTTTAAAGAAGGCTAAAGAAAGAGAGAGACAGCGAAAGAATTAAAGACAAAGCAGAGAAACTAAGCCAAAATACAAGGAACCCAATGGGAAAGGAGGAGAGATACGAGAGAAACACACGGCAAATTAAGCTATTCTTGAGATGTAATCCAAACAGGGATATCTCCAAATCAGTTAGAAATGATATCAGAAAATCTAACAGCAATGAAGCATATATCCTTAGTTATAGAAAACAATAAAAGTTTGAAGGTATAGATGGAGAAAACTTGGGCGAAGGTACAAGAAACATTTGCAATCTGCATGATAAAAGTGGGACAACAAAAACCAATAGACACATGACATTCTTAAGATTCCAGAAAGACTATTACAAAGGGCTTTTTTAAAGGAGGCGAGTAACCTCTTAAACCAAAGCAGATACCTGAAATTCAAAGCCACTTAGGCATCTCAAGACATCCCTGAAATAACAGTTAATAAAATAAAAGTTTGCACTCTCTAAAATAAAAAATCAATAAATTACACCGGAGACGACGATTTAGTTATCGAATCAATTAAAGAAGAAGACGATGCGCTAACACGCATTCTTTAAAAACTCTTTAACACGCCTTAATGCTTATGAAAGGTACAACCCTCTTTTCAGAGGGCACAATGCAATAATTGTTCTCATGCATAAGAAGGTTGATACTGCTTGATTTAAGAAACTATCTGACCCAATAGCCTTTTATCCCATCTTTATAAGCCATTTACGACAAGGGCGCTTTGATAATATTTTTTTCCCGGGAGGGGTAAATTTAATATAGGAAAAAGCAACACTGAACACAAACTACAGAAAAATATGTTACATAAACTGTTATTTGCTTGAAAATAATAATGTTGTTATTGAGTGAAAATCATGGTCAAAGTATTTATTGATGCTAATATGTACATTTATAATGTTTGCAAATTCGACTTCGGGAGAATATATTTGCCGACGACGTGGTAGGTAGGGTTTTGGGGGGAGGGGGTAATTACCCCCCATTACCCCCCTCCCTTATCGACGCCCTTGATTTATGAAAACATCACCAAAGAGACTTACAAATAAACTGGACAGTTACCAATCGCGCAAACAGGCTGGATTCCGTGGAGGTTTTGGTACCAACGATCACTTGCAGGTCATTAAAACTCTAATAGAGAAATGTGTGGAATATAACAAGCCACTTATACTTATATTCGTAGACTTCGAGAAAGCGTTTGATACCATAGACCAACACCGAATGCTCCAAACTCTAGCTCATTGTCGAATCGACCATCGATACCCACTGCAATAATCGTTAATATCAAACGAAACAGCACCTGTGAAGTTCGATCCAGATTATATGAGGCCCCAAACGAAGTTAAAATAGAACGATAAGTCGTAGGGACCTCCATTCCTGGCGTATGTTATACACAATTTTTAAAGTATTACACCATCCTAAACAAATAATCTCCGATCTCCGCACGGCCCGCAAACGATGTAGTAATCAGTCATTTTCAAAGCTTGTCGCAACAATTTTTCGGGTTTCGAAAGGGTTCTATTTACATTGATGGGGCCTCATATAATCTTAAAGACTCGAACTTCACAGGTAAGTTCGTTTGATCTAACGATTAATATTTCGGCCCCATCTTTATAAATAAGATAAGTCGTAGCATATTTAGATGATTTGCGGTGAAATCGAACAGGTCACTTCATATAAATATCTCTTTAATTAAAATATATACACAAAGACGATAAAGGTCTCATTTTATTTATCAGCATACTAACTATAAGGTTAGGTATGATTGGTAAGTTTTTTTTTTTTTTTTTTTTTGCATGTACTTACAAGCTTAAAAACCTAATATGATTTAATAGATCTAAAAATAGAAAACGAACATACGGATTATAAACTCGGAACGAACATAGTAAACGACTAATAATTAATTGTAAACATTAATATCTAATACGCTACATAGGGCGTTAGTCTAAAAATTTTAACCGCTTAAAACGGTTTCTGCAAAAGTTCAGTGTTCCGGATATTAAGGGTCTGTTATATACCTCTCTGCAAACATCCTGGAGTCCGACAGATCGCAAGGATGGCTGAGAGTCGAATTGTATCTATTTAATCCTTTCCTTTTTGACCGCAGATGTGGATGCATGTCTTGTACTATAAGGACTAAAATCCCATTAACATCCACACGTACTCTTAACCAAAATGTTTTTAATCCACCGGCTTAGCGTTTGGCGCGGTGCCGCTTTTTTATGCGGTTTTCTAAAGGATTATAAAGAGCACTTTTTTCCTTTCCCCTTAAAGTTTTTGTTTTTTCTAAATAGGTAGTAAGGAGTTTTTGCAACACAAACATTGTGGTCTGATTTAGAAAGGTATTGCAAGTATAGGTTTGGCTTCTATTCCTTGCAGATGTTTTGTCCGTTCTGTAATGGCAATTTCAATTCTAGAATCGGTATGACATAAGGATATTGCCAAATTTATCTTGCCACAAGGTGTTATCTGGAACCTCTGTCCCGTTGCTAGAGCCATACTAGTGTTACTAGCTTTTGTGTTAATTAATTCATAAACTTATATTATCATCAATCTAGAGTTCTTACATAATTTAATACGACCGTAGGGTCCCATGTATGTCTCATACTATGGGTAACCCTGGTCTAAGCATATACACCCCTTTAAAACTTTAATGCGAGCATCCTGCCCAGAATTTTTTATCTGCTACACTGTAACTATAGCCGACCTGGTACGTGTTTAGTGAATCTGTATGAAACACCTTTTATTAAAGTGAAATGTTAAAATTCCACGGATGTTTGTTACAGTAGATAGAAAAGGGATTAATATTTTTCTGAGAACAGAATTCCCACCTCACAGCTTTAATCCCGAACTGTACTGCTTTAAAGTGCTTTTTGCAATAGAAGCCATACATATATTCCAAGCTTCTTCCGGTACCTTGCTATCTGTAGTGCTTTCCGCATAATCGTAAATACCATCAGAGAATTGTTTGGTTGATAGATCAAATGAGGGGTTCTATTAACAGAAAGTAATTTTTTGTTAGGTGGAAATATAACCGGTTCAGAGATCAATAGGGACATAAAAACGGGATACCAGGCTGCGTGGGCCAGACAGGTACAACCACGATTCCTTCAGCCTTATCAGTGATAATTTTTGTAATGTCTTGAGAATAATGCTAAAGGGAGGAAAAGCGTAAAAGAAAAAATTTTTCCAATTAAGGGTGAAAGCATTTATTGCAAAGGCATCGGGATCATTCTGCCATGACACATAACATGTTACATTTCCCTAAAATATGCGACTTGCAAATAAATCTAACGTGGGTTCTCCTAAATGCGCTACTAATTTTGTAACAAGCTGAATCGTTAAGAGACCACTCTGTGTCAATCTGAAATGTACGACGAGGCGGTGTCTGCCTCCCTGTTATCCCCAGATTGTTATGTACGAGGCAAATATATAAATGTTTTTCTTTTCACACCATTGCCAGATTGTTCGACTTAATGCGTTTAGTTTTTGAAATTTTACGCTTCCCATACGGTTTATATAGGCAATTGCTGTGTTGTTGTCCACTCTGCATAAGAATCGAGCAATCTGATAATTCCTTTGCAAAACATTTCAACCCAAAAATACCGCCAAGAGTTCCAAGTAGTTTATGTTTCTGATTTCTCATCTTGTTGAAATGTACCAGATACCTTGTGCATTTTTATTTTCGCAGTGAGCCCCCATCCTATTAAGGAGGCATCCGAGAAGATCTCTTTTACAAAATTATTTTTCTTGACACTCAAACTTTTGCTATTGCTTTTAAGTTTTCGTAACCACCATTGAATTAATCCACTTCAAGCTACTTGGAATATTCCATAATAGCATTAAAATTTTCTAATGTGTCTCATTAAGGCCAAATATTTCTCTCGTTCAAACATTTTTGTACCATAAAATAACCATAATCGACCGCTGGACAAACTGAAATCAGTTTTCCTAACATTTTTGCGAACATTCTAATCGAGTCAACTCTTTTTTATTTTGCAAATGTAGAGGGATTAAGCAAAACAAGTTTTCTTTTTTATTATTTGGTATACCAATTGTCATATCCACAGAAGTTGTAAGACTGAAACCTAGATATCTACATATTTGCTGTGGTTCTTAGTGAACTCTACATTATAATTTATTAGAAAACCCAAGGATTACTAAAATGTTGATAGTTTCCTTGACATTTTCTAAACAATCTTTATAAGAAGGTTACTCAATGAACAAAAAATCATCCAAGTATACAACTGATACGTAACAATTTGCTTCTCAAAAAATACATTATAGGTTTTATCAATTTTGTACAAAAGCATCGGCGCAAAATTGATACCAAAAACAAAGGCAATTATATTGAAAAACCATATCTTGAAAATAAAATGCTCAGGTATTTTCTATCCTGTTGTCGAATAGGGATCAATAAGGTAAGCGTCCTTTAAATCTAATTTTGACATGTTATACATCCTATGTGTAATGGATATTGGATACCATTCTTTTGATCCTCTAATTTAAAGTGTTCATCTTTTTATAAAACGGTTTAGATTTTCTGGAGATGTCAAAATAAAGCCTAGTCGAGCCATAATGGTTTTGAACACAGTGAAAAATGCTCGAAAACAAATTGATCTTTACAAGGTTGAACACGGTTAGTAATGGCTGTCTGATACATAATAATTTATTGATAGCTTTTTTTTTTTTTTTTTTTTTTTTTTACTATTTCCAATTCGCTAGATGACCATCTAGGTTGTTTCGGGATAAAAAGAATGTTTTGGTCTTTTTGTAAAAGGAATTTTTACACCTTTCACCCAGGACAAAATACGCTTGTCCTGGGTAAAAACTTTCCATTTTTTATAGAAAATGTTTAAGCCTTCCTGCTGTATTACTCACCACTAATGACGTCGACTCCCCACTAGTCCCGGTACTTGGATGTTTTTTGGCCCGGTTTCTGGTGTCCTGACCGATGCTTCACGGTGAACTTGGGGTTCGTGGGAGCTTGACTGTACGGTCCCCCTTCTGGCTCCCCGAAAATTCTTGGGTGGACCTTTCCAGTTTAAATTTCCCTTCGTCTTTGGGAGGTTGTTTTGCGGTTAATAATTGTTTAGAAGAAACTTGTAGATCTTTGTGCTATCTATAAGCCTTTCGCGATAAATCTTCCCCGAACAACCATTCATCTATTTTCTAGACTCCCATAAGAGGGTCCTTTAGATCCTTATTCAAGTTTAGGGACAATTCGTAGGTCTCTTCTGGACATGCTAAATATATGATGAATGTCAGCTATGAGTAAGGGCTCGCGTCGCTTAATTGTTCAATAATATCTTGTATTGCCCGTGCTATCCTCTCCCTTCTTTATTTAACAAGCTGGTAATTGCTTTACTTATAGCCGAGAGACTTTAGCACTAATTTGAGCCTGTTGACTCACGAGGCGTTCATCTCGTTTTATGACCGAGTCAACAGCGGCATGCTTGACCAATGGATTTAATTTGGGGTCCCAAAATGTTTTGCATTTTCGGGCGAAGGATATTTCTTAATTAATTCAAGCTTAGAAACTTCTGCATCTGAACCCCATCTTTATAATGTGTAACCATCGGTCTCCACATTCGTGTGAATGGGAGCACCATATTGAATGTCCGTAATAACCTCCGAACTCCAATAGCGACAAGCAAGATGTCGGAATGTAGACTCGGATGGTTTGATGTGGTGCCTGCTTCGTTCGCTGAGTTTTTGATTAAACAAAAAGGGAATTCCCTTTACTTGGTCTAATATCATTGAGCTGGCTTAGAACTGACAACAGAGTCCAGTCATGATACTAGTGGTTTTTTGGTTCATGTCATCATAAACATTGAAAAAAAATGCTAATGGATAACATAATCTAGTTTAGGCACGACAGTGGTTTTTTGGTTCATGTCATCATAAACATGAAAAAATACTAAACTGATAATCATAATCAGTTTTTGTATAACAGTGGTTTTTGTTCATGTCATCATAAACATGAAAAATTCAAAAGCAAACCATCCACTACTGACATCATAATCAGTATGTAAATGCCTTCTTTCCAACTAGTGTCTGAACATTCTCATTATCATAAATGATCACCAATATTTATCCACCTTTATTAATTATTTCTTCCCCTTTTTCCGCCGAGGACTCGCTGCTAAACGAATTTTTCTCCGAGTCAATGCTCTGATCGTTGATCTGAAATTACATCAGATTCCGAACTCGAATATTTTCTGCGCTTTTTGCGCTCCTAGTTTTTTCATCCTTTTTCCAGGCTCTCCAAGGTTTTAAGAATTCTTGCATTACTCACAGGTGAAACACTGCGTTTTGCTTTTTCTCGAAACTTTAGGCATAATGGCACTCAACACTCACTTTATCGGTATCTAATTTAAAAACAAATGAAACAAGCTTATAGCGAACGCGATATACTTTTACCATCGATGTGATTCGAGTACGCACAAAAACAAAGACTGATTATACATCGAACGGGCCGTGCGGAGATCGGAGAGAGCGCGGGGATGGTGTTTACTTTAAAAATTGTGATGCATACGCCAGGAATGGAGGTACTACGACTTATCTTATTTACGAGATGGGGCCGAATATAATTAAAAATAGTGATACAACAGCAACTGCGTGTGTAAGACTTCATGAGGATGCAAACAAATTTAAAATAGAACGCGGTGTCTGGCAGGGAGACCCGATATCGCCAATGTTATACACGACTTTGCTGAATTACGTGTGTAAACAAATAATTTGGGACAACATGAGAGTAAATATAAACGGAGAAGTTCTAAATCATTTAAAATTTGCGAATGATATTGCTTTAGTATCAGACAGCATTGACAAAGCTACGCAAATGTTAAAAAGACTTCAACAAACCTTTAAAATGGCTGGATTGAAGATAAATATTTCGAAGACCCAATTTATGACCAATCTGGTGGCACGTAAAAAAATTCCCATGATAGGCGGTGAAATCGAACAGGTCACTTCATATAAATATCTCGGTCATGAACTCCGTATAGACCGAGACAATTAAACAACCGAGATCCAAAGAAGATTAGGCCTGGTATGGACGGAATTTGGTAACCTTAAAGATGTATTTAAATCGGAAATCCCTATAAGCTTAAAAAATTGACCAATGCGTTTTGCCAGTAAAGACATACGGAGCAGATACTAAGAAGATAGTAAGCAAAATACAAGTAACGCAACGTGCTATGGAGAGGTCAATGTTGGGCGTTAGTCTTGGAGATCGAATCCCAAACAATGACGTATGGAGAAGGTCCGGTGTTGCGGATACCATAAGAAGAATCACTACACTGAAATGGAACTGGGCTCGACACATCGCAAGGATGGCAGATAATCGATGAACCAGAAGAATCTTTGATAGGGGACCGAAAAATGAGGCCTACCGAAGTAGGGGACGTCTGCCCACAAGATGGACCGCGTAGACATAAAACACATCACACCGAACTGGATGCAGTCGGCGCAGTGCCGCTATGAGTGGAACAGATTACGAGAGGCTTATGTCTAGCAGTGGACGCAATGGGGCTTATGATGATGATAATGATGAATATAAAAAGGGACAATTGATAAAAAATATAAATCAATTTAACAGTATAAAAAAGTATTGTTACGGTTCTTGTCCTTTGTGATACTTACTATGTTTAAGTCAAACAGTCTCACTATAAATAAAATGATTTTAATGACACAAGGATATTAGGATATTTATCTTGCATTTTGGTGTTATCTGGAATGTCTTTTTATTAAATATACTAATTTACCTTTTTTTATTTAATTCATAAAAATGGGTTTTGTTCAATCAGGTATGCTATTTGAACTAGTGTGTGCCGTAATGTCACGTATTATAGGTGCATTCTTATTATTCTTGCTTTACGACCATTGCCAAAATACGTTATAATTTTTAACACTACACTGTAACGAAAACCACGTGGTAGGCTTTAAACCAATCGGATTTGATCGATATGCCGCCACACCCGTAGCAGAGTGTAACGGAAACGGCCTAGTGTAAATTTGAAATATCTCTATTTATACGACATTGAATTTAACGGAACTTTAAATCCAATGGTATGCAGGAAGATAAATTTAATAAATATTAAAATTTACTGTAATAATAACTTACCAAATTTAGTTTTGTTTAAATATCTTTAAAAGTTTTAACATTAGTGTCTTAAGTTATGTTAGCATTATCGATTAGGATACAAAGAAATTTTTATGTTAATTTGTGATAATTATGTTACAGTCTGGCATCGATCTTGGTATATAAAATGCAAGCCAATTAAAAAAGTTTAATATGTAAAAAAAAATGTCTAGACTGATATTAGCTTTACTGATTGCTATTTTATACCTTCAAGAATAAAGTTGTTTTTGAAATGTTGTTGTGGGGATTTATTTATTAAAATTTAATTATGTTTTCCACATATCGTATGGTTCTGGAATATAAATTGGTGCAAAGTGAATTGATCCTTACGAAATTGCACATCGTCCTTAAAAACACTTTTAAAGAAATAATTTAAAAATAAAATTAAAGTTTCAGTTGCAAAAAAAACACAAGCTCAAAAAGAAGTATATACATTTTTTAAAATTTAGTTTTAAAAACGTTAGGTATTGTTTTGTAATCTATATATATTTATATGTAGGTAGGTATATATATTTATTTGTCTGTCCACGTGATTCTGAAGTTATGGCTTAAGCTAAAATCATGAAATTTGGCACAGTGGTAGTCTTTTGCAGTGGCTAGAACCTAACGAAGCCCGTTTTTTTTAATTTCGCCCCCGGGACAAAAATAGGAGCAAAAAAGTGTTTTTTTACCGTTAGTCGTACGGAAAGCGTCTTACGGAGACAGAGGCTACTTAATATTGTCTCTCGCCTGGCAGAGACAGGCTTTTTATCTAGTAGGTAATATAAGTGTAGTAAGTAAATTTATTTTAAGGATACCTTTAAACACTGAAGCATTAAGCACAGGTTATTCATTATTTAAATTAACGAAAACTGAAGCTTCACCGCTATTTTTATTTAATAATATAAGTATTTGTTCAATTTTTATTTAAGAATACTTTTTTGCTTATATGTTAGAAGCATTTTAGTTTATAATGTAATTATTATCAAATAAATATTGATATTTTTTTAATTTGTGAAAAACTGTGTCTCTGATTAGAGATCGCAATACCAAACCATTTTTTTAAAACCGGTATTTTTGGTACTGACCTTAGATAAATTTCGGTATTTCGGTATTTTCGATATTTCCGGGATTTAAAGAAGTTGTAGGTATATACATAAATACATGTTAGTAATTAAGTATCGATTTTTTATGACAGTTTAGTGGTTAGTTAAGGATTTTAGAGAAATAACGAAAGACAGAATATCTTCTGATAAAAACATTTTTAAATTACAAACAAACAAAAGTTTCTAAAGGATTTTTTATATGAGTATTCAATCAGTCTAGAACTTTTGAGGTTAAAATCAAGATAGTCATCAACGAAATCATATATTAGAGCAATACTATAAAAATGATTTTTACTCTAGTCTGTCAGTTATTATTTTCGAATTCCGGGATTCCGGTTTGCGACCCTTATTGTTTATAGGTTTGGCCTAAAAGTTCCACCTACATAAAATGTCTTATGCCGGCCACACACGCTACGGTCCACTGTAGAGGTCTACCTGTGAAAGTGTACCTGCGCAGGTAGACCTTCACAGGTAGTAAATCAATTCTTTTGGGCGACACTGGGGTGCCCAGCGCTCCACGCTGGAACCTGCTGCCCGCAGTAGTT
>JAHBCN010024879.1:0-11577 GCA_019359885.1 Listronotus oregonensis | reverse complement strand
AAAAAGGGAAATAAACAGGCGATATTTGTGGTTTCCCCGAAAAAAAAAAGGTGAAGTAGCTATCTTGTGTTTTTTTTCGTGGGATCAAAAAAAACGTAACATTTTCTTAACAAACATTTTTTTTTTCATTGTTAAAACGTCTCATTTTTTTGAAACTTTTCCCAATAAGCAGAATTTTTTTTATTTTTATAAAACTTAATTATTTGTGTTTCATTTATACCAATCTTTATTTGGGAAAAAAAAAGGCAGATTTTGAAAAAAGAATTTTGGGGTTTTTTATGTTTTGCGGGGGGCCCCTTTTGGGGTCGTCATTAATCACGTCGGGCCCCCAAAAGGGGAGGAGGGTTAAAAAAAAAATCAAAAATCACAAGAAGGGGGGGGGGTGTGAGAATCACTTTTTTTATTTTGTCGTTAAACGCGATTTCTAAACAACCGAAAAGCCCCCCAACAATTCCTCATTTATATCCCCCCCTTTTAAATTTTTCCCAAAATTTAAAATTTATATAAATACCTTACCCGTAATTAACGATAAATACTAACTTTTTTTAAAAAAAATATTTTATTTGGGCATTTAGTCTTAAACTCACCACGTATCACCAGGGGGGTTAAAAAATGCAAAAAAACTTTTACGTGATTAATGGACGCCCCCTTTTTCAGATATTTATTTTTAACTTTTTTGTTTTTGAATTTAGATCTTTTTTTTGAAATAAAAAAAATTAATTGTGCTGTTACTAAAAGGGGGAATCCCAAACCCCCAATTTTTTTGCGCCATTCATTAACACACTTTTTTTTTCCCCCGGGAGTTTTTTGAAAAAATTCCCGGATGCAGCCCCCCCCAAACTTGGGCTTTTTGTGACTAATCTCCCATTAATTTTTATACCAATCCCCCTTTTTAAAATCTTGTTCCTTCACAAGTCTGTATAACCCAGACTGGTTGGTTGAGAAATTTTTGGGGGCTCATTTTCGGTTGCCCAAAAAATGCCTGTCTTTTGTGAAAAAAAGCCAAAATCGTCGAAATTTTTGCAATTTGGCCCCCCTTTGTAGAACCTATCTCGTGTGGGTGTCCTTTTAGGTTATAGTGCCCTTTTAAACCCCCTACTGTTATGCGAAGTCTTTTTTTACTTTTGTCTGAGTAGTTTTTCCCTTTTTTTTTTTTTTTTTGGAGGGGCCCGTTATAATTTTTTTTCCATGTCTAATTCTACGGGGGTTTTTCCCCAAATTTCCTTTTTTTTCGGATCCTTTTCCCTTACCCCGCCCTCTTTTTTGGGGGAAACCCCAAAAAGGGGGTTTGGGGGTTTAAAGATGGTGTGGATGACCCCCGTCTTGCTAGCTCTTTCCCTTTTTTGGCCTTTTTTTTCCCCCGAATGCCCTTTCCCCAAAAAGAGAGTAACTTTGTTTTTTTTCTCCCCAGGACTTCCAGTTTTTTTGGCATTCCCATATCAGCTGGGACGTTACCTTGGAATTTACAAAAGGCCCCCAGGACGCTTTATTCTTTTTATGCAGACCCGCTTGTTTTTATCAGCCCTCCTGTTATTTTCTTTTGCACAGTTCATTAAAGAAAAAGGGTGGGTCATTTTTGGTGTTTTTGAGTAGATCATTAAATAGACAAAAGGTTTTTTTTCAACGAATTTCGCTTTTTTTGCTACAGTGTTTCTTTTGATTAATTTTGGAAAAAGATTTCATTCAAATGTTGGCCACGGCTGGCTTTTTCAGTAGGCCAACCTTTGGGAAAACCAATTTTCAAGCACTTTGTTCCCCTGTTTCCTGGTCAATTTGGGGGAATTTCGGCACGAATATTCTGTTTCAAGTGATCAATTGTTTGGGGATTGTCGGCATAAACTTTACTCTTAAAAATTCCCCCCCAGAAAAAGTCCAGCGGCGTCAAATCCCGCAAAACGGCCAGGGGAAACCCCAAAAGGGCCCCAATCACACGGTTGTTGAATCTTTTGGGGCAGAAGGTTGATGCTACGCGCGGGGTAGACAAGTTGCGCCATCTTGTTGAAACCATAATTCATCGAGATCGATATTTCCCCAAATTCCCCCACAAGAAGTCAGTTATCATGTCGCGATAACCACCATCGATTTTCCCGGCGCGCCCTTCCCCCTTTTTCCCAAAAAAAAGGACCTATCACGCCACCACCCCAAAATCCCCCCCGGTGACTGAGCTACATTGGCTTTTTTTGCCCAAAGTTGGATTGCCCTTCCCCAAATTCCCAGTTTTTTTTTGGGGGGGATTTAAAATGCGCTTTGCCCCAAAAAAAGGTTTTTCGTGCGAAATTTGGGGCATCGTTCAAATTTAAAGCCCCCAAAGGGAAACGTAAACGTTTGGAAGGTCTTTTGGGTTTTTTTTCCCCCAAACGAGTTGGTTTTTTTACGCAAAAAATACCAAGGTCTTTTTTGCAAAATTTCCCTTTGAGGGGTTTCCCGGGGGTTAATTTGGGCTTCGCGCCAAATTCCCATTTTCCCGGGGGGTTTTTAAAAAAAACCCCTTTCCCCCAAAACATTTGTTTTTTTGCTGTACGCCCCGGACGTGTATGCGGGACACGTTTTTGGGATCGACCAGCATCCCGTTTCACGAACTTTACGCACCAATTTTTTGAATTGCACGCGCGGGGAGGCGCTCATTTTTTCCCAAAATTTTTTACCAAATTTTTTCCTGTTTCAATTTTTTGACAGAACCAGGGTTTAAAATAAGTTTTCAGTATTTCAAAGGTTTTCCAAAAAAACCAATCCATATTTGTTCAGCGGAAGGTTAGAACTAACCTAGAATCAACAACTTATGGTGCTAAAGTTGAACGACATTATCGACAGGTTGTTCAAAATGGGACCAATAGATGGCCCACCCTTTATTTTCGTTTGAAATACAGAACTGCGTTTTCCCTAGTGGAAATGAAGAATTGAAATTTCCCCCTCCAGTTCCCTGCTGGGTTTTTGGAACCATCTGTATACCAAATTATGTCTCCAACCGTGCCGGGGAAATGGGGTTTCGCCACTCACTTCGATCGGGGAAAATTTTTACCTCGAAGTTTTTGTTGAATAAGTACTGGGGTCACCTGGTTGTTCTCTCGTCCGGGATGTTGCCCCCAAACCCCTGATTTTTTATGTTGTTGTGCCACAAACTAGCGTAAAACCCGTTGGTTTCTTTTATTTGGAAGTAGCTCATTCTTGCCCCCCATCACTATGAGGGTTAAGTGGTGGAAGTGGTGGAACACTCCATGGCTGCTGTTGGGGTTTTTTTAAATTCCTGTTATAGCTAAGCAAGCAAATCTCTGTACCTTGGCATGACACTTTAAAAAAATTAAAAAATTGTCTGATCTAAATTTGAATTTTTTTAAAGGGAAAAAAATACCTTAAAACCAAAACCTCAGTAGGCCCTTTTTTGTGTTTTCCCAGGCGGGGTTTACTGCGTTGTCCAACCTGGGTGGTTTAAAAATTAAATAATACACAGTAATAATTAATGGATAAGTATTAAAACGATAAGTACACTAAAAAAATTCCCTAGAAATTGAGTTGTTTTTGCCATGGTTTTTTCCCAAAAAAGGCGCACTTCCGTCCCCGCGTCCCCCCTAAGTTTTTCCCGAATTTTCGCTTTTTTTCTGGTTGTTTACCCAACAATGAGGGATATCAGAGATTTGGGATAAGATTTGGGAAATATTAAAAGAGGTTGTTGAGACAATCAGTATTGAAAAGAAAAATTTTCCTTTTTGAATCAGATTTTGGATCACTGTCATAAAACTGAAAGAATCTCGGAATGGGGGGAAAACCGAAAAGGGGACACCGTTTGGGCGGTGATAAAAAAAATATTAGAACTTTTTTTTAGAGCTCTACAGATGTTTCCAATGTGTTTTTTAGTTCAAAACTGTGAGAAACCCAGTGGTTTTTTTTGTTTTGGCCCTTCAAATATGTTTTTAAAAATTTCATATATTCCCATGACTTTTAAATTAAATTGCTATAACCCGAAGAGTTCATTTAGGGAGCAAAAGGGTGGTTTGTGTATCCAAATTTTTTTTTACAAGTTTATTCAGTCTTTGGTGTGTCCCACAATTAAAAGACAAAATTCCCAGAACACACACTATCCCCTTTTCAATCTGAAAGTCTAATAACTTTAATCCACATGCTTATAAATTTTTCCCCCCGCAGTTCTGAACTATTATTTTACTGGGGCAGAATCGTGAAAAATAACGCTCGCTGGTCGTTGACTTACTTTTTGTTTGTTTGACGAATAAGGCGTTTCGAATATCGAATGCTTCGATGACTTAAATACGGAATTTGTTTCTCTCAAGTCCATACCGGATGAATATACAATGTGTCCAGTAAAATCCTCTTCATATGGGAATTTTTTTATTAATAGTTTTATTTGAAATTTGACTTTGGCATCAATTTCTGCTTCGATCGAGATGAAAATTAAAATAAAATGGTAGTACTTTATTTGCATTTTTTGTCAAGTTTTATTTCCAAAGGTGAAGTTGTATTTGAAAATATTAAAAAAAGTTTTTGAAAAAGTTTTTTAAATTTTAAAAAGAAAAATTTTAGTTTAAAAAGGGGGTAATATTGGGTTTTTTCCCATTTTTTTAAAAATTACCACTGTTGCGAAATAAACAGAACCTACAATAAATCTTCTTAGTTTTTTCAATGCTTTTATTCCAAAAAATTTTCTTTGAAGTAGACCCTTTTTTAAATTTTTTTCTTTTTTTCAAAACCAAATTGGGGATTAAAAAATTTGGGAAAAAAATAAAAAAATTTTTTTTTAGGGAAAATTTAAAAATATCCTTTTTTAAAAAAAATAGTTGGGAAAAAAAATAAATATTTTAAAAAATTTTAGCAAAAAAATTTAAAATTTAAAAAGTAAAATTTTCTTATAAACTAAAATTTTAAAAAAATTAAAAATTTAAAAGCATTTAAAATTATTTTTTCTACATAATGTAAAACTTTTCTGATGGCCCCCGGTTTTTCTTAATTATATACTTTTTAAAAAAAAAACTACTTTTTAAAAATCGATATTTTATAAAGTAAAATTTTTACAGGGAAAAAATAAAAAAAAGGGTTTTAAAACGGGGAATTTTTTTATAGCCCAAAAAAAAAAGGTTTAATGAAGAGGGGTTTATTTTGAAAAAATCAGTGGTGAAAATTTCAAAAAAGGAAGAAAAAATTTTCTTATGAACCCGAAATTGTGCATATGGAAAAAAAAAAAATTGCATTTAAAAACTTTTTTAAAAACCCCTTTTTTTATATTTTTAAACCCCCCTTTTTTGGGGAAAAAATCTTTCAGATAACCCCTTCCTGCGACTATTTTTGGATTTTTTTTTAAAATTTTTATCATAAAAATTTTTGGGTTTTATTCAAAAATAAACCCGAAAATTAAGAGGGGGGGATTCTCATGACAAAAAAAAATGGTAGAGCCTTTTTTTTTTTTTTTTTTTTTTTTTTTTTATATATATATTTTTTTTTTAAATGTCATTCGTTTTTTAGTTACAAACCGGCAAAGTTTAATTTTTTTTTTTTTTTTTTTTAAATTGTTTGCTTAGGGAAAAAAACCCAATTTTTTTTAATAATTGAAACGTGGGAGTCGATTGCGCTTTATCATTTTAGTAACAATTTACAATAGGTGCCGCTAGAGGGCATTTTTCCCCACTTTAAAATTTATTTTTTTCATATTTTTTTATTTTTTTAATATACTAGTTTTTAGTATTTTTTCCCGAAAACTGATGAAAGGGCCCTTTTAAAAAAAAGGGGCTCCCCTTTTAAACCCGCTAAATCCAACCGTTTAAAAAATACCCTTTTAAAAAAAATTTTTATTTAAAAAAAAATTTAAAATTTTAAATATTTCAATTTGACATTTTAAAAAAAAAATTTTATGAGGCACTACCATTATTTTGTAAATGTAGAGTCAGCCCCAAGTTTCGGGATCGTTTTTTTAACCCTTTTATCATGCAGAAAATTTTGGTCACATTTTTTTGGGGTTTTCAAATTTAAGATTGCGCAATGAAACTGGTAAATTATTTAGATTTTAAAATGTTTTATTTACGAGTTTTAAAATTTTACCCCACAACCAACCCTATTTACGGAAAAAAAACACGTGTCCATTTCCCCTTTAAAAATTCCCCTTTTGATAGATGAGATCAAATTTTTAAAAAAACCCAACCGTCCGGTTTTATATCAGTTTGCCATATGAGACCGTGACGTATCGGTTTTTTTTCTTACAGCGTTTCGATCTCTATCAGAAAAATTTTTCCAAAATTTTTCCAAATAAAAAAAGGAGCCGGTTGCCCAAAAAATTTTTTACCCCGTTTGGGGGGAAAATTTTTTTTTTTAAAAAAAGGGGAAAAAGGGAAATAAAAAAAATTTTTTAAAAAAGGGCCCCGGGGGGCCCTCCCCCAAAAAATTTTGAAAAAAATGTTTTGGAATTTTTGCAATTTCCCAAAAAAATTGGTTTGGGGAAAAATTTTAAAACCTTTTTTGCCCACTTTTTTTGGGGATCCCTTTGGGGGGGGTTTTTTTGGTTTCGAAAAAACAACCCGTATTTTAAAAACGGCTGCCGATTTTAACAAGCTTAGGATATTTAAAAAAAGAGTTTTCTTCTTTTTTTTTAAAGATATTTAAAATTTTTTTTTAAATTCCCCAAAAGGGGGTTTTTATCAACATTCCGACAAAATGGAAATTTTTTTTAAAAAAATTTTAAATTTTAAATTGGTATGTTTTTTTTTTAAAAAAAAAGTAGCTTAAAAATGTTTAGAAGCCCCGGAAAAACCCGATCCCCCTTTTCCAAAAATTTGGGGGCCCCAAAAAAAGAACTTAATATTTTAAATTTTTTTTTAAAATTTAAAGAAATTTTATATGACAAAAAATTATTTTTTTTAGGGAAACCCTTTTAATTTAAAAGGGTTTTAAATTTTTTTCCCCTTTGCTTTTACGAGTTATAATCAATAAATCAAATTTTTTTGGGAAATTTTTTTAAAAAAAACCCCCTGGTTTCGTTTTTTTTAATTATAACTCGTTAAGTATTGGAAGATGAAAAGATTATATAACCAAAATTTAAAAAGGGTTTTCAAAAAAAACATAGTTAATGTCCTAAAAAAATTTCTTGTAGGTTTTACAGTTTTTGAGATATTGACGTATGAAATTTTTTCCCTTTTAAAATTTTGGGAAAAAGGGGCAAGATATCGAGATAGGGTTTTTTGGGGTTTTTGGCATTATTTATCTTTTTTTTTAAAAGAAAAAAATTTTACCAAATCTTTTAAATTTTTTTCCCCAAAAAATTTAACCCAAATTTTGTCGGAATATTTAAAAAAAACCCTCTAGGGGGACATGTAAAAATAACAAAACTTCCAAAATTTTGATTTAAAACTTAAACAAACCCAAAGGGGGGTTTTAAAAACGGCTTAGCCTTTTTTAAGATACAGGGGGGTTTTTTGGGGAAACCTTTAAATACCCCCCACCACTTTTTTTTTGGGGGATAAAAATCGTCGAAAAAAAAAGGGGGTTTTAAAATTTTGCTCGACTTTAAAGACCAGGTTTTTTTTTTTAGGTTAATTTTAGCAAAAATTTACTGAAACATCACTTTTTTATATTGGTTAGTTGGGGCCCCCCAAACGGCTATTTCAGAAACTTGAAAAAAATTTTCCCCCTTTTTCTCTTTACCATTTTTTTCTAAAAATATTTTTTCCCCCCCGCTGTGCGATAAACATTGTCTGAGATACAGCGGGGGCCCTTTTTTTTTTGGGCCCTCGGAAAAATTTTTTTTTTTTTTAAACCCAAAAAATACCGTGCTCATTTTTTAAAAACCCCCAAAATCTTAAAATTCTCTATTTCGACGCAGTTTACTGAACGGGCCCCCCCATGCAATAAATTTTAAAAATTTTAAATTTCTCGATTGTTCACATAAATATTGTTGTTTAAAAGTTAAACATCACACAAAAAAAAAATTTTGTTGACGTAGCTATTAAAATTGAGTTTAACAACAAAAAAAAATTTTTTCTTGTAAAATTTAAAAAATTTTTGTGGGGAAAATTTATTTATTTTTTCTTTTAAATTTTGTTTAAACGATTTTAAAAAATTTGTGGTTTTTTGGGGGATTTAAAAAAAAATAGCGTGGAGTTAGAAAAGGGGAAAATTTTGGGGGAAAAAAGGACCATTAGAGGGAAAACTACTTTTTGGTTTTAACGTTAAAAAATATTTATTTTTGGGTTGTCCTGGTTAGCGTAGGAAAACGGAGTTTAATGGCTGAAAAAAAAGGGAAAAAAAAGTTTGACAATCTTCCCACCTGCTTTCGTTCATATTTAATATTGCAACATTGAGCGGTCCATCTTTAGTATCTGTATATCTAACTTTTGGTTGTTAAGGGTTGTTTGGGGGATTAAAGGGGGGGCATCTTTGTATTTTTCCCCATGGAGTCTAAAAAATATAGCGGGTGGCAACGAAATCACCCCAACCCCCTTTTTTTTTTTAAAAAGAAAAAAAAACATATTCTATCCTCTCCCTTTTTAGTTTTTGGGTTTTTTTGAGAAAATGGCGAATAAAATAATAAACATTTAATAAAGTGAAGTTTAAAAAGGGGGCCCCGGAACACCAACTTTTAATTTATACAATTTTAAAAAGGGGGCCTTTTTCAAAAGGATGGTGTTTTTTTATCTTTGGCTCCAAATTAAAAAAAACCCCTAATAAAACAATTATGGAATTTTTTCCCCCGGGCCCCCCCCCCCCAAATTTTAAAAATGTCTAATGCAGATGGCGCTTCAATCATTTTTGGGGAAAATGACCTGCTGTGCATACGGGGGGGAAAAAAATTTAAAAAAAGAAGAACAATAGGGCGTTACGAAAGGGGGCCGGGGGTGGAGATAGCGGGCATAATTTAAATGGGGCAGCTTTGTTCCCCCAAATTCGCATTCTTCCCCTTTGAAACATTGGGGGCTTTATGTTGGGTTTAAAATTTAAAAATTTTTTCCGGAAAACCCCAAAAAGGAAAAAAAAAGTTTTTTTTTGAAACCCAAAAAAGCAATAAATTTTCCCCAAAAAAAAAGGTTAAATTAAACATAATTTTTAAATTTAAAAAATGGATTTTTTTTTTTGGTTTTCCTAAAATAAAACCACATAAATCCAAAAATTTCCCCGGGGTGGGAAAAGGGGGTTTTTTAACCAACGTTTTTTTTTGGGGAAAAAAAAAAGGGGGAAATTGGCAAAGGTTTTAAAGGGGGGGAGGCCCAAAAAATAAAAAAAAGCAAATTTTTAAAATTTTAAAAATTAAAATTGGCCACTTTTAAAAATTTCGGGGAATTAAACCCGGAAATTGAAATTTTTGCCAAAGTTTTGTTTGATATATCCGAAATCGGTATCTAAGAATAAAAAATATCGCCCAAAAATTTTGGGCCCCAAGGTTTTTTTTGAAAAAAATAAAAGGCTCGGTAGTGTTTTCTTTTCCCCCCCCAGACGAGAATACTACTAAATAAAAAAATACGACATAAAATTTACTTTTTTTAAGGGAAAACATCTTATTTATTGGTTTTTTTTTAAAAGCGTTTTTCTTTTTTTAGTAAAAAACCCATAACTAAATAACATAATTAATTTAATTTTATGTTTTATTTTAACCAAATGTATTAAAAGAAAAAAAAAAGGGTTTTTTTTTGGGAGAATATTGATTTTTTTTTTTTGGATATTTGGGGTTTAAAATTTTTAATATATTTTCTTGTTTTGTGATTAAATTTTAAAAAATTTTGATATTAATTAAATTAATTCTGTAATTACTAGAAAAGTATCCGCCTACTTTTTATTGCGTATAGAATAAAAAAGATTTCCAAAAAAGACCCAATAATTTGGGTTTTTGAAAATTTTTTTTGGAAAATCATATTTTAATTTCCCCTTTTTTAAAAAATGATTATAAAATTTTCTCAAGGGGGTTTTTTTTGGCTTAACAAAAAACGCAAAAGTCAAAGGTTTTCCCTTTTCCGTTAAAAAATTTAAAAACAAAAACCGGCAACAAAAATTGGCATTGGGGACTTGCCTTAATTTTCGCTTTTATTACCTTTAAATTTTTTTAGTTTCACATAAAAGGCCCAAAAATTTGGGGCCCATCAGCAGCCCAAATCAAATCAATATTTTTTAAAAACCAAAAAACTGTATTAAAAAAAATTTTCCCCAAAAGACGAAAACCAAAAAAAAAAAAAAAAATAAAAACATTGTCAAAAAACTAAACTGGGGGAAAATAAAAAATTTAAAAAAAAATAAAATAACAGTCAAAAAAAAAAAGTCATAACAAAAAAATAAAAGGTATACAAAAATTCAGTAAAAAAAGTAAAAAACCCTTTTTTTATAAAAAATAAATCTTTTAAAAAAAAGCTTTTAAAAAAAAATATAATATAGGTCCCCTAAAAAAATTCAAAAAACACAAGGCACTTTTAAAAATTTGTTTCTTTTTTCAGAAAAATTCTTAATATGGGAACCGGGTTTTCAAAAAACCAAAAAATTTTGCCCCCCCTTTTTAAAAAATTTTTGAAACGTTTGGGGATAAACCCCCTATATTTGAGGAAAAGGACTTTTTTTCTGGTAACCATATTAAGAGATTGTGGTGGGTTTTAAAATTTTCCCCCCTTTTTTGGGGGGAGGGGGAAAATTTTTGTCCATGCCAGTTGATTGCTTGTTTTAAGCCATTAACAATGTTAAAAATTTCCCACGCACTTTGGGTTTTAAAAAAAAAATACTGAAATTTAAAAATTTTTTACAGCCCCTCCCAAAAAAATTCCCCGTATAAGTTTTAAAATTTATCTTAAGAAAAACATATTTTTATTTAGAACAAAAATATTTAGTTGTTTTCTAAAGACAAAAAAAAAAATAAAATATTAAATTATTCAGATACATTAAAAAAAATTAGTTTAAAAGCTGGTTACCCAATTTTTTCTGATCTCCCAAAAAAAGGGAAAAACCCCCGGGTAACTGCGAATGTGGGGGATTTTGCGAAAGAGTGTACCCGAACAACGAAAGAAAAAAAAGAAATTTTTCGCAACGTACTTATTATCCGTCGAGAAAAAAGACGCAGAGAACCGTAAACCGGGTTCCGGAAGGAAACAAAATAAACCAAAGAAACGGAGTCGTAAAATTTTTTTTTTTAAAAATTTTAAAAATTTAAATATTAATTGATTTAAATTTAGATAAATGATGTATTTACGAGCATCAACATTTTTTTAAAACTGATTAGATTTTTAAAATTTTTAAAAAATTTAAATTTTAAAACGTCATTAAAAAAAAAGGAAAAAAAAAATACCCAGAAACCAAAAATCAAAAAAAAATAAAAATTAAAAAAAAATTAAAAAATTTTTTTTAATACGTTCCAAATTTTCAAAATTTTTTTTTTTTCATCATTAGTCGTTTTTTTTTTTTTCTAAAGTAAATCTACGCATTTTTTAATTTTTAAAATTTTTTTTTTTAAATTTTTTTTTTGGGAAAAAAAATTTTTTTCATATTTTGTTTGGGAAAAAATAGAGTTGTGATTAAAATATCTACAGCAAAAATATTTAATTTTTTTTTTAATCCAAAAAATTTCCCTTCTATTCAAACCAAAAAATTCAAAACCCCGGGTTTTTTTTAAAA
>JAHBCN010024878.1:0-11612 GCA_019359885.1 Listronotus oregonensis | reverse complement strand
ATCTCCGAAAACCTAAATATTGCGCCAAAAAAAAAAGGGGGGCGGGATTTTTTACAGCTTTGTCCCTTCATTTACTGGATTAAAAGTGTTTAAATTTTTCAAAAAATGATAATTTTAGGGAACCCTTATATTTGTAATTTAATAGGATACGAAACATTTTTTTTCAAAAAAGCTATTTACAACTTTTTTTAAAATTTTAATAATATTGATGTTGAAAAGGGGAATTGGATTTATCCTTAACATAGGCAAAGATAATAAGCTGATGGTCCCAACCCCCCCCTTTAGGGAGTTGCCTCATATAAATTAGATCCGAAAAAAAAAAAATTTTTTTTGATAATGTCCTTCAAAGAAGACTAAGGAAAATGTCAGATAATTTAGAAAAGAAAAAAATGATCTATTATACCAAATAATAGTACAATTTGTTTCGTTTCCCCAGAACAGTTTTTGTTAACTAGTTTAGGTTAACATACACTGAGAAAAATTTTATAAATGTTGGGAATGAATTAACGAGATAATTACCTAGTAAAAAAAATTATATGCAGTTTTGATTTACGAATACTTGTTTTTTAGTTACAGAATGTTAAACTTTTAAAAAAAATTTTTTTTTTAGTCTAATAACTTTTAAACTTTAAAAGAAATAAAACTTTTTTACCCTTTTTATTTGTACCTAAATAGCCACAAAAAAAAAAAAAAACCCCCCAAAAAAAAATTTAAATTTTTAAAAAACTTTAAAAAAATTTTTAAAATTAAAAAAAATTTTTTCCTAATAATATTAATGCTTTTTTTCATAAAGGATTATACTTTTTTCCCCAAAAGCAAAATAAAAAAATTTTGAGAAAAACAAAAAAAAAAAAATAATGATTATGTGATATTATGAGAAAAAATAAAATATAATGGTTCTACCCAAAAACAATACCAAAAAATTGAAAGAAAAAAGGGGTTTATATTTTCCCCAAGGGGGCCCTTTTTTAAACTACGAGGGGTTTTAGGAAAAAAATTTTTTTGGGTTTTACAGGGTGCCCCAAAAAAAAATGTGACTCCCATTTTAAATTTTAGTTAATCTTTGATTTTCTTATATATTTTTTAAAAATTTTTTGGAAGTCATTTTCTACCTCTAAAATTTTGTCAACATGGGGTTTTTTTTTGGGGAAAAAAAAAATAAACTTTAAAAAAAGGGAAAATAATTTAAAAAAAAAAAATTTTTCCCTATGTTTTTTTTAAAAATTTAATTTAAAAACCCAAAAAATTTTGTGTAAAAAATTTTTAAAATTTTTAAAAACACTTTTTTTTTTATTTTAAAAAACCAATGTATATTTTTAGGTCGTTAGATGCAAAAAAAAAAAATTTTTTAAAATTTTTTTGGAAAAAATTACCGTTATTAGGAAACTTTTTTATTAGTTATTTGTTTTTCATAGCCACCTATCATTTTTATTCAATGGTATTACTATTGAAATAGATGCCAAAATGAGGTTTCAACGAATAACTGTTAATTGAGAAATTTTAATGGGGGTTTTGTTTAGAAAAATTTTTTTTTTTAATTCCATCAACGCCCCAAAAAATACTTGAAAATTTTAAAAAAAAAAAAACTAAAGTTTTTAAAATTTAAAAATTTAAAAATTTTTAAATTTTTTGGGCCCCTGTACAGTTCAATTAAAAAATTTTTCCCCCAAGGATTTTATATTATTTATTTAAAAAAGGTTTCCCCCTTTTTTAATTTTTTCCCCAATAAAGGGACTATTGGTATTTTTATCCATTTTTAAATTCAGTGGTGAAAAAAAGGGTTTTTTTTTATTTTTTTTTTTTTCTCTGAAATAACTGAACCGTTTGACAAAATTTTAAAGGAAAATAGATGATCACAAGGGGAATTTTATACAAAAAAATACAGATCTTTTTAAACTAAAAAAACACCATCTGACTTCCCTTTTTTTTGACACATTATAATCAAAATTATTTTTCTAAGATCTCCAAAATATGAAAATTTTTTTCATTTAATCATAAATGACCCCTAAGGGGGGGGGGGTGATGAGGACCCTTTATATTTTTATTTTAAAATATTGGGGGAAAACAAACGTCTCTTCCCAATTTTAAAGGGGTTTTTTACGGCCAAAAATTTTTTTTTTAAAAACTACCCTTTTGGGTTTTTAAAAATAAAAAAAGGGAAATGATTTTTTTTTTTTTTTAAATTTTAAATTAAAAATTTTTAATAGTAGAGTATGGATTTTTTGGAAAAGGGGGAAATTAAAAATTTTGTCTAGTATTGTGCAAAGAATTCTTGGTATTATTAGACCAATATTTTTCGTATATTAAAAACATTGTTTCTAAAATATAAATAGAACTAAATGCTAAAGTTCTTTTTTTTTTTTTTAATGGTTTATATCAAAAAATTTTTTTTAAAAGCTTTCAAATATATTGAACGCTTTTTTTCAAGAAAAAAAATATACCTAAAATTAAAAATTTCTTAGGGCTCATTTAATACCGGGGCCCCCCCAAACCCACGAAGCGGCTGAATAAAAATCTAACAATAGTAAAAAATTTTTTTTTAAAAATATGATATAAACCCCTTTTTCCCCTCAAATAACGTGAACCGGCCAAAAATTTCCCGCCCGTTGTCAAAATTCGCGAAAAAAAAGTTACCAGCCAACGAAATCCAGAACTAACCACTTTGGATGCGCGAGATATGTGCAACAAAAATTTTTTCGCGACGGTATTCCGAGTTTTAAAAGGCAAAAAAATCAATATTAGTAATTATTTGGATACTGGAAAATGGATTTTTTCGCTATTTTTTGCACATTTTTTACTTTTCATTTTAAACATGAATCAAAAGCTGTTTTTTTGGCTCCCTCTTATATTTTTTAAAAAAATAATAATAATTGAATTGTTTAATTCCATTTCACGACTTTTCCCTTTTTAAATTTCCCTTATTTAAAAAAATTTTTAAAAAAAAATTTATATTTTAATATTAAAAAAAACTTAAAAAAAAAAGGGAAAAAAAACCTTTTAATTTTCAAAAAAAAATGGTAAAAGTTAAAACCTTTAAAAAAATTTAAAAAAGGGTTAAGGTTTAAAGTTTTTTTTTGCATTTTTTTAAGGTATCAAAAGCTTGCTATAATGTTTGATCAAAAATATTCTATATGGAAACCAAATATGAACCAAAAAACCCCGGGAAATGTTTTTTTCTAAAAATGATATTGAGCTTTCGTGTTTTTTTGGGGTATTTTTTAAAATTTTTTTTATTTTATTGAAATTGCAAGTCTGGTGAATTGGCATGTCGGTGTAACTTGGTTGTCTATCGTTCTGTTTTTTACATTTTTTTTTAATTTATGTTAAAACAAAAAATTTTTTATTTTTTTTTTCATGTAGCAAAATAAAATCAGAGAAGGTAGACTTAAAGAAAAAAATTTTTTTTTTTTTGGGAAAAAAACGTTGAAAAATCGAAAAAAAAATTTTGGATCTATGCCCTAAAAAAAGGGGGGGTGCAAAATTAAAAAAAAAAAAATACTTTTTTCATTAATCCAATAATACCAAAATAATATAGGCTTTTTAAAATTTTAAAAAGGGCCCTGATGAAAATTTTAAGAAAATACCTTTTTTTTAAAAAATATTTTCATTTTTTTGACGAAATTTATCATTTTTTTTTCAAAAATGCATACCCACGGGAATTTTCCCCCCTGCCCCCAAAACCCCCCGGGGCACTCAAAACACGATCTCATTGACAGAAATTTTGGACTTGAAGTAAAAATATAATGATACTGATAAGAATTTTCTCAAAAACAAATGCGATATTTTATAATCGATTAGTAAAAGAAAAAATATATAGATTTCCATATAGAAAATTTTTTTTATTCTATGAAATATATTATTTCTATATGTTTTTTTGAAACTTAGTTTAACCTCGACATAAATTCCTAAAAATTTAGTACATGAAAATTTTATACTTTAATATTTAAAAATTTTTTTGGGGGTACACATTTAAATGGTAAAATATTGTTTTGTTATATTTAAAAAAAATTAGAGCTACCCCAAAATTTATTTTAAAATATTATTTTTCTAACTTTATATAAAGAATTTTTATTTTTATTTCAAAAAATAATTATATTATTTCAAATAAAATTTTTCTTTTATATTAATAAATCTTAATCATTTTTATAAAAAAAATTATAAAAGCCCAAAAACAGCACCCTGAAGAAACCCAATTTATTTGTATTAGGGTAAAGGGGGGGGAAAAACCCTTTACCAGTTAAGTATTGGAAATTTTGGTTTTCCCCCAAATTAAAAGGGGAAAATTACAGGTTTTTTTAAAAATTTAAAAAAAAAAAACGCTGTAACTTGCTGCCAAAAAAAATTTTTTTTTTAAATTTTTTTTTTAGTCCGTCTGTAAAGTTGAAAATATAAAAGCCCCCTTATCTTAAACTACCTATTTTTCGACATCCATCGTTTTTTCCCCCTGACCCTGTATAATATGAAGATACAGGGGGAAAAAAGAAATATAAAAAATTTTAAAATTCGAAAAAAATCGATTAAAAGTTTGGGGAATTTTGATTTTTTTTTTAAAAAAAATGGTTGAAATATGTCAATATGTCAATATGTGTTTATTAAACTATCTGCATTTAAAAACCAAAATTTTACTTCTTTTTTTAAAAAAGGGGGAAAAACCCAAAAAAAATTTAATTTCCAGCTCTGTTTTTTTTTTTTTGAGACTGAGTTTAGCCTTTCCCGACATCGAATGGACCAAATCCCGGGGGGGGCCAATTTTCTTGTAAATCATTCCACGCCTCTTAAATTTTATCCCAAGTTTGTTTATATTTTTGGGGCCCCCGATATTTCTTATTTATTTTTTAACTAATAAACCCCCAAAAAATTATAATATTAAATCCGGTACGTGCGGGGACATTAAAACCCCCTTCGTGCTCTTCCATCAATTCATCGACTTGGGGCCCATGAAAGGGGCACTTATCTTGCTAAAAAATGAAATTTCTGTCCGGAAATCGATCCAATACAGAAAAACATGATATTCTGTAGTAGATCTATATGTACCTTAGCATTGAACATCCTTTCAATAAAATAACATACACAAGGATCTTGTGCACTCAGCCCCCCCCAAATATTTCCCAAAATCGCACACTACATCTGTCCTTTTGGGTACATTATCATCAAATTGTTTTTTCCCTTTAGGCCTGTTTTTCCCGTATACCTTAAGTATCTCATTGTAGCACGACTGAAAACTTTTTCCCTCGGTAAATATTACTTTTTCCCCGGTAAAGTTGTAGAGCAAATCTAATGCGTTGTTCTTTTTTGTATTTGTTTAAAACTTTTTTAAAAGGGTGCCGGGTGGCAGCGCAATTCGGATATTTGCCTTATTCTTCGCCGTGCCCTTCTAACCGATGCTGGGAAATTGTTTTCCCTTTTTTTCTGTAACTAAAAAATTTAAATGGTTGGTTTCTCAAAACAAAAACTAAATTATTGTCTTGTTTTTTGATTCAATAGTTTGGGGCGCCCAAAATTTTTAGCTTTTTCTCTCAAAGGAGTGTGTTTCTTGTCCTTTTTTTTAAAAAAAAGAATAGTACTCTTTGGAATGTTTTTTTTGCCACATCTCCTTCTGGCCAACCTCTCTGCTCAATATAATGATTAATTAATACTTTTTTATCCAAAGTTTAATTTGGCAAGGAACACCTGTTTCTTTATTAGGTTTTTCAACAGGTATTTATATTCAGTAGAAGGTAGAATAAGCCTATTTTACGAAAAGGAAAAAAAAATTTCCCAATATTTAATGGCCCCTACCTTATCATAATAGTTTCTGACGTCCTGAGAGTAATTTAGTAAAATTAAGACCGATAAGTTACATTGACATTCCTTGTTCTTATATTATTGCCGATGGACATTTTTTGTTTTTTTTCCCCTGCTTCATCTATATATATATATATATATATATATATATATATATATATATATATATATATATATATATATATATATATATATATATATATATATAAAATATATATGTATATATATACAGTATTCCAGGGGGAAAAAGGGGTTGAAGAAAAAAAAATTTTTAAATTTTTTATTTTATCGAAAAAAGCTACTTTAGAAAAAAAATTTTACAAAAAGATTGGGATGGAAACATTTAACATATTTTATACGCGGTTTAGAAAATTAAAAAATTAAAATGGTAAAAAAAGAAAAAATGCATTTATTTGAGAAGATATGGAAATAAGTTAATGGGGAAAAATTGTTCAAAAAAAAGATAGTCTCTAATAACAATATTTAAAAAAAAACGGCCTACTTTTATTTTTTGTGATTAAATTTTTTTTTAAAAAAAAATTTAAATTTTTAATATCAATTTATTATCAAATTTTTTGCTTTTAAATAAGCATTTAAAGCTGACGATACTGCGGCTAATGAATTATAAAAGCAAAGTATCAATAAAGCTTGTCACTATTAACGCCTACTAGTAAAAAAAATTTTGGAAAAAGTTACTTGATAATAAAATTTTTTAAAACAGAAAAAAAATAAAAGTGGGCCGTTTTTTTTTAAAAATTTGGGGGATTAGAGACTCCCTTTTTTCGATTGAACAACTTTTTAGTAAGTTATTTCCATATCTTTGCAAATAAATGTACTTTACTCTTTCCCTTTTTTTATTTTTTTCCCAAATTTTTTGGTTCAAAGTCAAGTGCATTTATTTGGGAAAATAGGGGAAATAAGTTACTAGAAAAAGTTGTTAAAAAATAAAAGATAGTTCCTAATATCATTTTTAAAAAAAATGGGCCCCATTTTTTTTAATTTGATAAAAATTATTTTAATATTATCTAATTCCAAATTAACAACTCTTTATTGTACTAGTAGGCGTTGATAGTGACAAGGTGTATTGACATTTCCTTTTTTTAAATTTATTAGCCGCAGAAACATCAGCTTACTTAACAGCAAAAAATTTGATAAAATTAATATTAAAAATTTAAATTGGTATGAAAATTAATTTAATCACAAATAAATAAAAGTAGGCTGACTTTTTTGAAAATTGGTATTAGAGACTACCTTTTAATTTTGAACAACTTTTCCTAGTAACTTATTGCCATATCTTCACAAATAAATGCACTTTACTCTTGTACAATTTTAAGTTTTTTCAATTTTCTGAACACCGCGTATAAAATATGTTAAATATTTCCATCCCAATCTTACTTTTAGAAGTAGCAAAAATAAAAAGGTTTTTTCTCTTCAACACCTTTTCCGTGGACACTGTATATATATATATATATATATATATATATATATATATATATATATATATATATATATATATATATATATATATATATATATATATATATATATATAATTTGCTAATGTGGATATATTTATATAGTAGGTATATATATTTATTTGTCTGTCCACGTGATTCTGAAGTTATGGCTTGAGCTAAAATCATGAAATTTGGTACAGTGGTAGTCTCTAGCACTGGCTAGAACCTAATGAAGCCCGTCTTTTGAATTTCGCCCCCGGGACAAAAATAGGAGCAAAAAAGTGTTTTTTACCGTTAGCCCTACGGAAGGCGTCTTACGGAGACAGAGGCTACTTAATATTGTCTCTCGCCTGGCGGAGACAGGCTTTTCATCTAGTATTTTGTATGAGGCTACTAATGGATTGTGCCGTGTTCTTCTACAGAAAATGTCTTTATAATGAAAAATAGATGTTTCTGTACTAAATGACGATGTTTATTCAATTTTTGTGACATTGCCTATTTTTCTTATGGTAAGAACTGCGTGTTGAACATATTATATATCTTATTTAAAATTTTATTAGAAATAAAATTTAAACATTTATAACTAATTATAAAATAATTATTTAAATGCAATTTATGTCGCTAAAAATAAATATTATAAACAGTTTTTTATAAACATCGGTTCGACAGTTCCGACTAATTAAAATAAAATAATATTTAACCGACAAACAAAATTTAAGATAATTATTGAAAACGTAATTGGTTTGCCGCTCAATCAAGCCGACTTATGAAAAAAACTATTAAATAATAATTTGTTTTTGCAAAATTGGCTAATTTATTTTTAACGAAGAAAAATTTTTGGGAAGGATAAAGGAAACGCGTAAATAAAAGATATTTTTATTATTTAAATATGGGAAAAAGGCTACTTTCGTAAAACAAAACTTTTTGGGTATTGGAAAGTTTTTTCTGTTCAAGAAAAGTTTTCATACAAGCGTTATATTTCGTACAAAAAAAAATTAAAAGATAATAATACTACTTTTATGCATAAAAATTGTCCTCGCCCTACTGATGTCACAGAGTAAAGAATATACAGAAATCTAACTTTAAAGACCGCCAAACAAATTTGGCTGTAAAATTTCAGTGACAACTTTCTTTTTTTTTATTTTACAAGTCTGGGTTAAATGTTTTTATTTTTAAATATTTTATGCAGCTTAACCCTTTAAATGTAGAAATTTGTAAAATATGTTAATTGTAATATATAATTAAAGTCACAGACTAGGGATGGATTTTAAAGGGACTGCATTTTCCAACAATTTGGGCTCATATGAACTACCTCCTTTTAAAAAAAATTTTGTGTATATTTGTCTCTTTTTTTGTTAGACGATTATAAAGACCATCCTTAACTTTTTTTTATATATATATATATATATATATATATATATATATATATATATATATATATATATATATATATATATATATATATATATATATATATATTATATATAAGTCAAAATTATAATATTAACACAAACTCTGTAGAAGGGTAACGAATAGAATTTCATATTTTCTAAGTATATTACCAAAAAGAACGCAGAAAACCTCATTAGTACATTGAAAAAACATAAAACAAAAATTTCAAGTTATCCCGCTATTATATGATTTTAATATTTCCGTCATTGAAGAAATATTGTACCCAAAATAAATGCATTTTATTACTTATTCCACCTAAAAAACACGGTTTCAAGCACATATCTCATAAATCTTTATTCTAATATCACAAGACTTTTTTTCGGAGACGACATTTTCCTGAGTTTGCGGTTTAAAGCTACTTGTATCATCCATCATCTCATTTGAGCGGATGAGCGGTCATGCTCATGACCGCATACACTTAATGGCTGGACAGTAAATCACGAGGCAGGTAATGTGCCAAATAGAAAATTATGGGGTGACTTAACAGTGGCGTTACTAAGATAGCAGTCTTTGAAAAATAAAAAATAATTATTATTCTGGATAAACTAACGGATATGTTATACCACGATTACATTGTGTCTCGATTAGTGATGTAAATGGAAATATTTTTAGTGGAAATGAAAATATTGGAAATTGCCGAACGTGTCTTGGAAATATTGGAAATATTAGAAATTTCGAAAAAAAAAAAAAAAAAAATAATAATAAGAATGCGTTTTAAACCATCAAAACAAAAAGTGTTAATTGTCACGAAAGTTTCTCCCTTTTTTAAAAATTTTGGGGAAAGGGGGTTTTTTTGGGGATGAATGAATCTAAAAAACAATTTTTGGGAAAATTTTTGGGGTTTCGAGATATTCATCATCAAAGTTGAAAATCAAACTAACCTCATTTTTTACATTTCCTTCTTTTGTACATAATTTTGTTTTTTCACAAAATACACAATATTTTATAAACACCTTTAAAAACCCAGTATTTTTATTTATTTTACACCTTTCATTTCATTAAATTGAAAAAAAAGCAAGCAGTCATATTTGTTTATAAAATCCCTAGTGTATATATGGTTGCGGCCACGTTGCGGCCTGTGGAAGTGGAGGTTTGCAATTAAATGGAAAAAAAGGTGTAATATAAATATAAAAACAAGTTTTTAAAAAGTGTTTGTGAAATATTGTGTGTCAATTTCGTGTAAAAATCAAGAATTCTGTGCAAAAAGAAGGAGGAATAGTGTAAATAAGGTTAGTTTGACTATCAACCTTGATGATGATAATCTCGAAACGAAACGTTGCCAAAAAAACATTTTTTTTTAGATTCGTAATCAGCGTCCCAAAAAACCCTCGTATACCAAATTTGGTCAAAATCGGAGAGGATACAACTTTTGAGACAATGACCTAAATTCTATATATTTCCTATAATTTTGTGCAGTACAAATTTCAAACTAGGAAAATTTCCGAAAAAGAAGGTATATTACTAAATTACAAATAATAAAATCTAGATCTCAGGGATTCACCCATTTTTGCTTGTTGGCTATTGCTTGCTTTAAAAGAAGTTTAATTTTACTCCCATGAATTGATGCTGAATACAATATTCATGATCTGGATGATATTGATGAAGATATGCCTCTTGATCAAGTTGCACAACTTGTGCCTTTCGTTTTAATTATTTTTTTTAAATTTCACTAGTCCGATCAAATTAGACCAAAAAATGAGAGTGAAAGTACTGATGATTCAACATTAGACCACAACCGGCCTTGCAAATTCGTGCATGCCAGAGAACAAAACAGTCCAACTTTTTTGCAACCACAATTAGCACTGCATCCCTTTTTACAGTTGCAAAAAATTGTGTATAGCAGTTTTTCCGGCGCAGGTGGGAGTAAAGTCTGAATTGGTTCTAATCTATTATCGACCAACTTCCAACCATAATCTTTTGGGTCTAGCTGATAACCAAGCCATACTTGAACTTGGTAATATACCCGAAAAAGATGTGGATGAGCAGCAACTGAGGTTGGAGGAAGACAAGCCAATTGCACTTGTATTTTATTTCGAGTGTTTTTAACAAAACATGCAAGTCGATATTTGTCTTAGCAGGTAGTTTTTTTAGGAGTTCCGTACATACAAAGAAGAAATCTAATTCCGTTGGTGATAACTTCTTGTGGAGTTGAATTATTTTTTTTAAACTTTAGCACAATAAACTAAATCTCGTTTTTCAAACATTTTAAATACTGTTGTTTTACCCCTCCTGTAAAATGCATGTTAGTGTGAAAGTCCGAAAATGGTTGAATTTCGACATTCACCGGTGAATGTTAAATATTAAAAAAAAACTGAACGAAAACTAACCAAAACTAACAATTTGGGTGGCATGGATATTTTATTTAATTTTTTTTTGGTTTAATAATTGTACCCATTTTAGTCCACTTAAAACTTTAACTAAAATAAAATTTAAACCTTATTTAATTGAATATGATTAAATTTTCTCAAGATCATTTTGAACAAGTAACTGTCTTTATAAATTTATTATATTAATATTTTAATCGACAATAAAAAAAAATTTTACGATTTTTTTAAGGTAAATAAAATAAAATTTGACTCTGTCGAAACATGGGCTGTCCTGGTGCGATGGATGGAACAAGAATTGATTCAAGATATTCTACCCTTCTTAAGAATATATACAAAAGCGCTACTTTTCGAGAAAAAATAACAGAAGACCTGAGAACCGAAAAAATTACAATTAATAGGGGAGTTTGCCAGGGTGATCCTATATCCTCAAAACTTTTTACGTTGGCCTTGGAGGACGTATTTAAAAAGCTACCGTGGGAAAATAAAGGTGTAAACGTTGATGGTACCTTTTTAAACCATTTACGCTTTGCCGATGACATAGTGCTTATTAGTTCAGATATCAAAACTTTGGGTATTGTAGAGAATATTGTTCG
>JAHBCN010024877.1:0-11593 GCA_019359885.1 Listronotus oregonensis | reverse complement strand
GGAATGAATGCACACTAAAATAGTCTGCGAGGAATTTCAAAACAAGCTTGTCTCGCCAATAACGGCGCACATTTTGAGCATTTGATAAAAATAAATTATTTGAACACGATAAAATAATTAACACACATTTTATTCTAAGTCGCTTCTACGTCATCGATGTAAAGTTTCTTAGTACTGTTGGATAGCACATTTCATGCCGCTTACAATGATGTGTCACACTATGGGGGTTGCCATTTGACATATCAAAGTGCGGTTAACTGAGGCTAGTAGGTGACCGATAAAATTTTATCAAATACGAAATTAAACTTCCCTGTATATCTAAATCGACGTGTTTCTTTGTTTTTTTGGTGAGTGTTTTTTTTAAAGATATTTAGGGTGGTTCGTTTTGAAATGAAAGCACTGTATATTAGTTTTAAGTATATTGGAAAAGTCCTAGACTCGTAAGTTTGTCAGGTGATTTTTTACTTATCGGGCCAATTGCCGATTTTTTATCGGAGCCCGCTAGTTTTTGAGTTATGACGCCCCACTGACATAACCTCGAAATTGCATAAACATTCCTAAAATTTCGCCGATCTTCACCTAGGAGATTTAACCAAAAGTTATTCTGACCTTTGTAATGTTAAACAACAGTCATTTACAGTGTTGACCTTGTTAATATACAGTGAAACCTGGTTAATTGGGATTTCAAGGGACCAAGGATTTTGTACCATTTAAAGAGCTTTTCATTTGTCCAGTTTTTCAATTAGACAGGTTTAAAATAGTTGTTCTCATTTACAGAGGCCCCCGCTTATAGTGGTCGAAATATATCGTTATTTCATTTATAAAGGTGGAAATGTTAATTAAAATAATGGTTTGCCACTTATATATTCAAAATCTATTAAATATACTGCGGGTCAATCCATTAGAAATCACCCAAAAAAATTAAGTTTGTTGCTTAACATTTTTTATTTTTCTAATTTTTTTATATGTTTTTGTCTACTATTAGGGGAGTTAGTTTTGGCGACCATTTTTAGTTTGCCTCGGAACCACTTTTTGGCTGAAAACAAGTTTTGCGTAAATGGTTATAACTTAGGTAATTTTTAAGATATCAAGACCAAATAAAAGCTAAAATCACCGGAATTAAATTCTCTAGATTTTTTGTTAAACACAATACATTCTAAGTTGTAAGATGAGTGGAGAAAAAAATGTTTAAATATAAAGTTTAAATTTTCTAAAAACGTAAAGTTCAGTGCTTAAAAATTATTATAAGGAATGAAGACTCACACTTGATATTTTTTTCTTGTAAAGACCTACCGTAGAACTACTTTCTGTAAAAGTTTCTAGTTTGGGAAATTTGTCCTTCCTGAGATATAGCTTTTCAAAATTGAATTAAAACCGTATTTTGGAAACTTTTAAAGTAGTAGTAGAATATCTCAAAAGGGACTGAGTGATAAAGAGACTACCCCTCTATAATATAAACATAGGATAAAAATTTGGTGACTGAGACTCAATTGGTTCCAGAGTTATAGTACATCAGATTACCAACAAAAAAGCGTAACGTTTTTCAATGGTAAGTCTGTGTTTTTAAGTGGATTCATACCTGCTGTTTACAAGCTATTTTCTTTTAAAGAATGGCACCAAAACTAACGAACGAAACTAAACAAAATTTTGGAAATATATTCCAATTATATCGACAAATGAGGGAAAGGTATTAAGAAGTACCAATTTTATTTTTTTTTTGTTTTTGTTGTTGTATAATATTTATTTTTTTTTAAATACTTTCCCTCATTGTTTACCATTTTTCCCATAATTTATGAAGAGACCAAAATTTTAAATAAACCCTTAGTTTTTTGACAATTTTTAAATTCCGTAATTTATAAATTTTTGGGAGAAAAAACGAAGCCCATAGATTATGAATACATCTTGGCAACGCAGCAAGCTCATAGGATACCGGCGCGGTGACGTCGGGAGCGATTTTCATGTCTATTTTTAGCAGCTTAGAATAATATTTATTATTTTAGTGTGTTAATGTGATTTGCATTTTTAAAGATGGGACGGACTAAAAATAAGGAAAATAAATGTGGCAGAAAACGGTTATGTCTATCTACATATATGATATCGTTATGAAAGGTTTATAATTAGGGTTGTCATAATTTATTAAGAGTCCGACAGTCCATCAGATCCTAGGATAAATAGCAGCGATGTTGCCCATAAAAATAGATGAATTGATGGATCATCATTTTTTAAAAATTCTTTGTTTTTACGGCGAATTCATGGTGGTGATTGCAAAAATTAAAAAAAAAATAATATTTCAATTAAAAAATCAACTTTGAAAGTTCAAAAATTGTTATTTTTGCAAATAATCTTAAATAACTTTTATTTTCATTGTATTCAATCTTATTGTTATTTTTTTCGCTTTGCTTTTTTTATGTATTTTTTTAAATATATATATCAAAAACATCAAAAAAAGATAAAATAGAAATCTAATATTTTCGCCGCTATCTAGTCGCGAGATCGATTTTTTGAAATTTTAAAGTTGACTTTTTAGTTAATAAACTAACATTTGTATTATTTTTTTTCAAATTGTTCGTTTTTTATGTATTTAAAAAAAAATAAATATCAAAAACATTAAAAAAGGATAGAAATTTTATCCAAAAACATGAAAAGCAATATTTTTTAAATTTTAAAGCCAATAAACTATCAAAATCTTTATTTTTTCCTTTCACGACCTTTTTATCATAAATGCGCGATGCAAGCAGAATTAAAAATAAATAAAAAATGTTAATTTTTTACCTATGGCCAAAAATAGGGTTGACCCACTTGTAAATAATTACTATTTTTTCGCTATTTTACCTTATTGAAATGTTGGTTGTAGAAATTGGACAAACTAACGAGAGGACGGTCCGATAGCCGTTCGGTTTTGGCCGAAACTCGGCCAAAACCGAACTTTCGGTCGGACATTAATTATTACGTGAGATTATTTTATTATTTGTTCAACATTTTTTAATAATTGAACTTTTTTAAAGTTTATTTAAATTTGCTGTTGCAGATATTATTACGTGGTATTTATTTATAATTTGTTTAAAATTTTCTATAATTGAACTTTTTTAAAATACCCAAAAGAGAAGAAACAAACGACACAAACACAGAATGTCAGATATAAAAATAGAGCTTGAATTAAACTAGGTAAGTTTTCTCAATAAACTAAAAATGTCGCTAAGACCGTATTGAATTGCGAAAGATGGTTGGCCACATTTTCAAATAGCTTGTCAGAATCGTGCCAAAATTTAGGAGCATACTGTGTAAAATATGAGCTTTCAAATGATGTATCGTAAACCGTATGTACCATTAAAAAATGTCGATGACGTCATATCTTTGGTAACTTTCAGTAAAAATACAAATATTGAATTAAGTTCTAAAGTCGGAGAATAAATAACTTTATTAACCTTCGAGTGTTTCCCATAAAAACAAGAGCTAAAAAAATATTAATGGAAGTCCATACTTTACACTGTATAACTTTAATTAAAATAACAAAAATCAATAAAAGCCGTTTATTACCGATGCCCATTCTGGTTTGTTATTATATGTAACAAATAAAATCCGACCCTGGTCGGAAATAGTTGTTTGTGGCGGTTGGTATAGCGACCGTACATTGTTGCCGGTGGTTACGAAACGGTGGGTTGTTCATTCATTACCGTCGAAGCTCGATTTGAATTTGATCAGCTGATGATGAATGCTCTTAACAAATATTTAGTAAAAAAATTGTATGTAAAATGCAAAATTTGTATTAAAGTTATTTAATAAAATATTCTTGCTGTAAAAATGCACAAAACATGTCTTTAAAATTTAAAATATTATGATTGGGTTAATAATTTTAATTTTAAAAGACAAATTTTTAGATTTGTTATTAAAATGCATTTTGCTGTATTGTCTTGCACTGTGAACTTAAAAAAAAATAAAATCTTACATTTATCAATAAAGTACATTTTTACTTATACTTTCCGTTAAACTTTGGGTGTGAGTAACACAATTTTCAGCCGACTTTGATGTACTATAACTCTGGAACAATACTGAATATTCACTGAAATAAAAATTTAAGTTTACTTTGCTTTTTTTATTAATGAATAAAATTTATTATGCATTTTAATAAAAAAATTAAAAATTTGTCTTTAAAAATTAAAATGATTAACCCAATCATTTTAATTTTTAAAGACACGATTTGTGCATATTTACTGTAAGAAAAATTTATTATAATAACTTTAATACAAATTTTACATTTTATATACATTTTTTACTAAATATTTGTTAAAAACACAGACTTACCATTGAAAAACGTTACGCGCGAGACTGCTTTTTCAGCCGAATCTGATGTACTATAACTCTGAAACCAATTGAGTCTCAGTTTATATTATAGGGGGGGTAGTCTCTGAATAAATTTTAGAATTTTTCACTCAGTCCCTTTTGAGATATTCTACTTTAAAAGTTGGCCCAAAATACGGTTTTAATGCAGTTTTGAAAAATTATATCTCAGGAAGGACAAATTTCCCAAACTTAAAACTTTTACAGAAAGTAGTTCTATGGTAGGTCTTTACAAGAAAAAAATATCAAGTGAGTCTTCATTCCTTATGATAATTTTTCAGCACTGAACTTTACGTTTTTAGAAAATTTAAACTTTATATTTAAACATTTTTTTCTCCACTTACCTTACAACTTAAAATGTATTAATTTCTATTGAATTTGCGGTAGGCTCTAGGTGAAACATTGTAACAAATTTAATTTAAAATAAAACACTCGGTGTAAAGTTTCACAAATTTTTATTCAGATAGATCTGACACGTGTTTCGGTCTCACGACCATTTTCAAAGATCTTTTTAAGAAGAATGAGCTTAAAAATAAAATAAAAATTTTCTTAAACTTACACAGATGGCATATAGTAAACATTTTATGGCACTAAATTATTTTGATTGCAGCGTCTAAGATGGGCGCACCTTCAAAATCTGTTTGAGTACTTGTTAAGTTGTCTTTATTGCTTATAGATTTCTTAATGGCCAAAATTTCCAAATAATCCATTTGTTTACCCTTCTGAATATTATGTAATAACTTTACATCCCCATTATTAAAAAAATGATTTTTGTCTATGCAGTGTTCCGCAAAACCAGTATTTCTCTTACTGTGTAGAATTGAATTTCTGTGTTCTTTTTATTCTATCCTGTAAAGAACCCCGTTTCCTATATAGGTTGCGTCACACTCATTACAACATATTTTATATTCCGGATTGTTGATTCTTAGGACTTTTTTTTTTGTTATTTACTAAAACCCTTGCCAAATTATTTTTATTAACTGAAATACAATTAATTCCTAATTTGCGAAAATTATTGCTAATTTTATTACTTATACCAGAGACATAATTTATAGCAAACCATTTTTAGCCTTACTATCATTTGAAGTAATGTGTGTATAAAAATGCTTTTGAATATTTTTATGTTTTTTGTTTCTTATCAGTTTGTTAATGATTGCGGCTATTGTTTTTATTATATTGACTTCTTTTAGGTAGTTTTCTTGGCTTAATGGAACACTTAATAACCTTTGAATCAAACTATGGAAGGCCGACATTTTTATTTGCCAAGACTGGTTAGAATTTGCATGTATAACTGTATCTGTTGTGGTTGGTTTACGGAACATATCAAAATCGAATGTATTGTTTTTACGGCTAATTTTCAAATCTAAAAAGTTAAGTGAGCTATTTTCTTCCGTTTCTATTGTGAATTTAATATTTTTGTTGATGTTATTTATGTATGTTAAGAATCGTGAGAGTTGTCTATCTGTTCCAGTTCATATACAAAAAATGTCATCCACGTACCTAGCCCAAAAGTAAACATATTTACACAAACTTTCATTCAAATTTGTGGAAAACAAAATATTTTCGAAGTTAGCCATAAACACTTCGGCTAAGAGTGGACTTAAAGGGCTTCCCATAGGGAGACCGTTAGTTTGTTTATAAATTTTATTATTAAATTTAAAATAATTCTGATCTAGACATATTTCTATGCTTCTGATTAGGTTTATTTGATTGGAGTAATAAAAATACTCAAAAGCATTTTTATACACACATTACTTCAAATGATAGTAAGGCTAAAAAATGGTTTGCTATAAATTATGTCTCTGGTATAAGTAATAAAATTAGCAATAATTTTCGCAAATTAGGAATTAATTGTATTTCAGTTAATAAAAATAATTTGGCAAGGGTTTTAGTAAATAACAAAGAAAAAAGTCCTAAGAATCAACAATCCGGAATATATAAAATATGTTGTAATGAGTGTGACGCAACCTATATAGGGCAAACAGGGCGTTCTTTACAGGATAGAATAAAAGAACACAGAAATTCAATTCTACACAGCAAGAGAAATACCGGTTTTGCGGAACACTGCATAGACAATAATCATTTTTTTAATAATGGGGATGTAAAGTTATTACATAACATTCAGAAGGGTAAACAAATGGATTATTTGGAAATTTTGGCCATTAAGAAATCTATAAGCAATAAAGACAACAAATACTCAAACAGATTTTGTAGGTACGCCCATCTTAGACGCTGCAATCAAAATAATTTAGTGCCATAAAATGTTTACTATAGGCCATCTGTGTAAGTTTAAGATAATTTTATTTTATTTTTAAGCTCATTCTTCTTAAAAAGATCTTTGAAAATGGTCGTGAGACCGAAACACGTGTCAGATCTATCTGAATAAAAATTTGTGAAACTTTACACCGAGTGTTTTATTTTAAATTAAATTTAAAATGTATTGTGTTTAACAAAAAATCTAGAGAATTTAATTCTGGTGATTTTAGTTTTTATTTGGTTTTGATATCTTAAAAATTACCTGAGTTATAACCATTTATGCAAAACTTGTTTTCAGCCAAAAAGCGGTTCTGAGGCAAACTAAAAATGGCCGCCAAAAAAAAAAAAACAAGTCTAAAAAAATTTTTAAAAACAGTTTTGGAGTCCCCTAATAGTAGACAAAATCCTAGAAATCAAGTCCCATTTAACGGGTTTGAAAAGTCCCATTAACATAGGTAATTCGATAAAGAAGTGCTGGGACCTCATTGTTATTCTCAATAATAGAGGTTTCTCACTTATCCGGTCCCACTTAACCAGGTTTCACTGTATATTTGCACAGCTGTCGGATGTCGTTTTCATCGCGCACCGTGCCAATGTTGTGACTGTATCATACCGATTTAAGTAAAATTTTATGAACTATCGTTTCACACCATGCAGATTAAAACACCAAAATAGTGCTCTTAAATTCTTAGACGTTTGGTCCAGTTGATATAAAGGGTGTCTCAACAAGAGCGCCGGATTTGAATTTGCCGCCATTTTGTTTGTGCGAGTAATTCAATGTTTATTTTTTGACAGTTGTCATGTACAGGGTTTTCATTTATATTTTGACACGCATTTACAACTATAACAAAAACGATAGAAAAAAACTTCCTTTATAAAAGTTTCATAGTTTTTTCTCTATTATCTTTTGAGCATAATGAAAGAAACAAATGAGCATCAAAATTTGAAAAATGAATAAGTTAACTTTTTCAAATGGAACACCCTGTATATTTTTATTTAGAATAAAAGCTCTTTTTATCCCCTTTTTAAAAATATATGTTTGTTGGTATTTCATTTAGACGTATTGAAAATATTTAAGTTTTTAATTAAAAAATCAATGAAAAATAAAAATCAGCATTACCTTAGAAAACAAATGATTTATTTATTACGGACTTTAAGTATAAATATTTACAAATTTTCGACGTAACCTCCACCATTTTTTCTTGCACTTGAAAATGTTTCTCCTCCTTAGGATTAATCGCGTTGAAAACAAATTCGGACCGGTTCCTATTAAGTAACATTATTTCATTTTCAATTTTGTCTTAGTATGTTTATATTTTCTGGCCTTTCGTAATAAATTTTATTTTTTAGGTAACCCACAAAAATATATCCAGAGGATTTAAGTCGGGGCTATTGGGCGGCCATCAATAGTGCCATACCTTCTATCCAAATTCCGTATTTTCGCTAAGATACTGAGTTACTGGTCCAACATTGTGTGGGGGTGCCCCATCCTGGTGCCAGATAATGTTTCTGTATTGCTGAAGAGGAATGTCTTTAAGCAGATTTTCGATCTCATTTTGAATAAAATGCAGTACCTATCTCCCGTTAGAGGTCCTTAAAAATTATCGGTCCAATAACCTTACTGCCCAACATGCCCACCAAACATGAAGAGACCTACGTCCTTGTTTCAACAGGTTGGATTTTGTGAAGGTTTTCAGCCCAATAATGCTTGTTCTTTCTATTTACATCCCCGCCGTAGTGAAAGTTGCTTCATCATTAAAAAAATGTTGTTAAAAAAATTTCCATCGTTTTGAAGATTACGAATCATTTCTTGACAATAATTAAGCGTTTAATCTTATGAGCGTCAAATTTTGAACTGGCAAAAATTTGTAGGGATGAAAATTAGGTTTCTTCAATGTACGTGAATTTTTCCCCAGGATTTGTTTGTATAATTTGAAACGGAAGGAATTGAACTTTCGGGATTTTCTAAAAAGTTATATCGCTTAGATTTTGTTTTTTGTTACTCCTAAAATAAAACTTACCTTCAAAAATAAAGCAAAAATTTAAATCTTGCTCTTCATTTGCAGCCCCTGTTCTCGTTTCTCTTTTAACGCTTTTTTTTCTCTAAACCAAACAATATAAGTTATCGAGTTTCTCAAGGTATTCCCTGTCCGGGAAAACGCAAGGGTGGTAAACTTAAAAAGAGTGCTCGATTTTTACTATTTGTCCGCAGATACAGGTTATGTTTGGACGTCATCCGTTTGCCCATTTTGCCCGGAAGGTAGTTTATTTTATTATTTTTTGTTAAATATTCAACTTTTAAAAACTATTTTGGATATCACTTACTATTAGAACTGTAATGTATAAATTTTAAAAAATTTAGCCTTTATACTACTTGTAAATAAAACAAACAGGCAAACGGATTACGTCACAAATACCAAATTGACGTTTAAATTGCCGTATATGGGCTTAAATGGGATCGAGCACTCCTTGTTAAGTTTATTACCCTTGGGGAAAACGTTGGTGATATTCATGGAACTTGCAAGATGTTTTCATTATTTGGTAGAAAAGACGTATTATTTCGTGTTTTTGATCTTCGGTATATCAATAGTTAAGTATTTTTTTAATGTAAATGAACGACGCCAAAATATCAAGACGTGCAAGGTGCTGTCAAAACGTATAAACAAAGCAAGTCATTTGTTTTCCAAGGCAATGCTGATTTTTATTTTCCATTGATTTTTTAATCAAAAACTTAAATATTTTCAATACGGCTAAAAAATACCAACAAACTATATATTTTAAAAAGGGATGAAAATAGCTTTTTATTCTAAATAAAAATATACAGGGTGTTCCATTTTGAAAAAAAGTTAACTTATTCATTTTTCTTAATTTTTTTGATGCTCATTTGTTTTTTCATTATCTCAAAAGATAATAGAGAAAAACTATGAAACTTTTATATAGGAAGTTTTTTTCTATCGTTTTTAGTTATAGTTGTAAATGCGTGTCAAAATATAAATAAAAACCCTGTACATACCAGCGATTAAAAGTTATGGAGCACTATTCAAACGAACAACGTTTAATTATTGTGAAAATTCATTACAAAAATGGGGAAAGTTTCGCGGAAACAGTTCGCAGATTACGTGTAGTTTTTGGTCGCAACAATGCACCAAATGAGTCGACAGTTCGCCGCTTAATTAAAAAATTTGAGGCGAAATTTACATTGATGGATAAGAAGACCCTGTTGCCGCCTCCTTGTCGATCCATCGAAAAAAATAGCCGCAGTGAGGGAAAGTGTGGCAGAGAATCCGGCCTTCCATTCGGCATCGTGGTCAAGAATTGAACATTACCGGCCCACCCCGCAACGAATTTTAACAAAAGTCTGCATCTGCTGCGTACAAGATTCAACTGACGCAGGAACTTAAGCCAAGGGACCATGCGCAGCGCCTGGATTCGTTGATTGGGTGTTGGAGCACCAACAAATTAATGTGGATGTTTCGAAGAAAATAATTTTTTCCGATGAGGCACATTTTGCTAAACGGTATGTGAATAAGCAGAACTGCAAATTTGGGGGGTGCTGAAAATCCTCGTGTGATATTGGAAAAGCCAATGCATCCACCGCAAGTAACTGTTTGGTGCGCATTATGGGCTGGCGGGTGATTGGTCCGTATTTTTCGAAAATGAGCTGGAAATGCGCTAACTGTTAATGGTGTGCGGTATCGCGAAATGTTAACCGAGTTTTTTTGGCCTGAATTGGATCGAATTGATGTGGGTGATTTATTTTTTCAACAAGACGGTGCGACCGCCACAAGCTCGCGAAACAATAGAGTTTCTCGGACCAAGTTTCCAGACCGTGTCATTTCTCGTTTGGCGATCAAAATTGGCCACCAAAAATCTGCGGGTCTAACGCCGATGGACTACTTTCTTTGGGGTTACCAAAGAAAAGGTGTATGTGAACAAGCCACAAACAATTAGACGCCTAAAGGAAGAGATACGGCCGTTATTTCTGAAATAAGACAGGTATCGAAAACATTATCCAGAATTTTTGGGGATTACCGTTTGCCAGAGGTTTGTGGTGGCCATTTGCCGGTGTGGTATTTCATGTTTAATCGCAACTATTTCTCTTCGGTAAAATATAAATGTTTGCTTAATTCGAAAAAAAATGTGTTTTTTTTTTTAAAAATAAATCCGGCGCTCTTGTTGAGACACCCTTTATTTGTAAAGATAAACCTAGAGACTTACGTAATCCATTATTTATATCGAAAAGAATCTATCTATATTTTGAAAACAGAATCTTTAATATACAGAAACTACTGTTCATACTAACAATTATTCGCACAATAATAGACAAAATTCTCAACTTTATCTTTCAAATCCATGTTTTACTTTAATTAAAAAAAAAAAAAAACTTTTATTCATGACTCAAAAAAAATATTTAATCATTTGCCTGCTACCATTATAAATATAGGTAGTTTTCATAAATTTGGATTTTTTATAAAACCATTATATTGTCTTTTTTTCTCATAATATCATATAATTTTATTATTAATTATTTTTATTATCATAGTTTCATTTCATTCTCCTTTATCGAAAACAACATTATTATTATTATGGTTATGAAAAAAAAGGTTGATATAATGTGTGGAAGACGTTTAATGTAATAATGATTAATGACCCTACTACTAAGAGTAGGTCTTGTAGAATCCACAGGTACACATAGTAAAAAAAACTCAATACACCAATATAATTTTCGGCTCCAATTTTAATAGCAATCTTGCCTGCCTAAATTACAATACCCCAAAATCAATCATTTTAAAAATTTTCCCCTTCATTTACATAAAATTTCCCCTTTTTTTAAAAGGTCTGGAAAGGAAATTTTTTCGTAATAAGCGGATATTTAACAATTCAACTTAATATGATGTAGACGATTTCGACTTATAAGTTATGCAAAAAGAAGTGAAAATTGTTTGTTTACGATTTTGGAGAAAATTTAGATCGTTGAAGTTTGTACTTATTTTTTAAA
>JAHBCN010024876.1:0-11569 GCA_019359885.1 Listronotus oregonensis | reverse complement strand
AAAGAAATGACAAATACCAAAGTTTATAAAGATAATTAGCCCACTAAAGATTAAACCAAACTTCTCTTCCTTGCTCTGTTAGTAGAGTTCCTAGTATTGTTATGCCTTAGTATAAGCCCATAATATGTAAAAATGTTATCTTTTGTAACTTTAATTTTGCTTATGAATATTTTTGTTAAAATAAAAATTTTAAACCCCATTCAAATAATACACTAAGATGGTTTTAATTTTACATGCTAAGAACAATGTTCCGAAATTGGTAGGGAATATTGCTAAGACTTATTGTACTTCCCAAAATATGAAAAAAAGTTCATAAAAACATGCATTGAAAAATACACCCTAAAATGGCTAGAACCCAAAGAATAGGCCTCAAAGTTACGTTTTGCGTATGCCTAATATCTTTGTAACCGTTAAAGATGGACAACTACTGATAATTTTCAATTGATATTTTTATTATTTTTTTTTAATTATGTAATTTGGGGAATCAGCTACATACAAGCTTAGAAAATAAACAACTTTATCAAATTTAGCTAGCCTATGTTTAAATGTTCCAGAGATATTATAAAACGTTTTTTGGGGGCCTATTCTTGGGGGGGGGCCCAGCCTTCTAGGGCTTTTTTTCGTTGCATGTTTAAATTAATTTTTTATTCATTTTTTTGGGAAGTACAAGATGTCCTAGAAATTTTTCCCGGGACACCTGTATATTAATAACATATTATGAAGACCAAGGAAATAAAGTTTGACCGATATCAAATCACACTGTATAAAATTATTTTTATTTGAATATTTTTTTTTCCCCCTTCCCCTATTTCTATATTTGGAAATTGACATTCTACAGAACAAATTTAAAAAGGTCTGTAGTCCATTACCGTAGAACAGCCATAAACTAAATACAATATTTACATAAAAACACCTGAATGACAACAGAAGTCAACCAATTTACGTAACACTTTATTTCTGTTTTCCCATAGAAACGGTTCCAGAAGTGCAGACTATGCCTTATTTGGCATGCTTAAGTGTTTAAAACTTTTTGTTTTTTGTTTTTGGGTTGGAACATTATAAAGAATAAGTATCCCTAAGTTGTTTAAAGCTCCAAAACTTTATAATTATATTTAATACAATATAATTTTTTAAAATTTTTCACTGTCGCATAAATCTATTTAACAGGAATGCTGAAAACCAGATTGAGCCGACCATATTTTTTATTTTTTTTAAAATTGTAAAAAAGTGGGAAAGATAAAACGATTAGTATATTTCAGACAAAAAAATAAATGTTATTATAGAAAAAAATTAAAATATTTACAATACAACGTTCCCGTAACTTCTAGAAACATCTTAAAAAAAGTTTTTTTCTTTCCACAGCCTATACAGGGTTCCCCCAAAATATGGGGGCTATCTAATAGAAAACCCAAAAATATTATGAAATTTTCCCCAAAAACCCCTTTTTTTCCTACCCCCCTTTTCCCCTACGGAGATACGGGAATTTTAAGGACGACCCTGGAAATTTTTTTTTTTTAAATAGGTTTTAAAATACAAGGAGTAATTTAATATTTTTAAATATGGTGGTTCTAGATAACTCTTTTTAAAAAATAAACCCATGAAATCTTTTTTTTGGTTATTTAGTTTGCCAGGACGGACTAGCTCTGACACAAAAAAATTTTTTAAACCCCCTGTATGATAAAGGAAAAACCCCAATATTATTTTTGGGGTTTTTTTAAAACCCTAAACTAAAAAAGGTATTCTTGATTGACTCGATAAAATCAATTGTCTACAAAAAATAAAATATCTTTTTTTGTAATTTTTTTGCATTATACAGGGTTTTTTCAAATTGTACGTCAATATTTAGGAAAAAAATTTTTTTGGGTCCTTTTTAAAAAAAACCCTTTATGAACGTATGTCCTAAACGTTTTTTCTTTTGAGATACAGGGGGGAAAAATTTTTCAAAAAAAAATTTTTTTTATTATTAATATCTTAATTTTCCCTTAAAATATTTTAATGAATTTGGCATAAATGAATTTAAAAAAAATTTTTTTTGTGTACCACATTTTTTTTTTTATTTTCACCAGTGGCGTTCGTACAAATTTGACCTGCCTATTTTGGCAAATAAAAAATGGGGGACACAAAAAAAAAGCTTTTTCCAAACATTATTTTAACCCCAATTTTTTAAAATTCAAGTTTTCCCCAATTTTTTTTTAAAAAAATTTTTAAAAAATTTTAAACCCCATCCAAAAAAAAATTTAAAAATTCGAGTTTTTTCAAATAAAAAAGGGTTTTAAAATTTTCAAGTAGTTTAAGGGAAAAAAACTTTTTAAAAATTTAAAAAAAAGAATTTTAAATTTTGGGTTTTCAAAAATTTTTAAAAAGACTTATCTAATAACCATCATATTAAAAAAATTAAAAATTTGCCTAGTATTTTTTAAAAAAAAAAAAAACGATTTCAGGGGTCCTTTTTGCACCTGTATCTTTAGGGGAGGGTCATAAAGGAAAAAATTTATGGAAAATTGTTTTTAATATTTTTAGGTGTTCTATTTAAAATTTCCCCCAGATTCCCCCATATTCTGGGGGGGCGTATATATTTCTAATTTTAAGGATATTTTCGCATTATTAAAAAATGTTTTTGGACAAAAATTTTTCCCCGAAGCCTAAGTAGAATGTTTGTAGGTGTTTTAAAGAAAAAAAAAAGAAAGTTTAAGCGTCTTTTTTAAAAAACCCTGTTTCCCAAAGTCTTATCCCAATTTAAATGCTACTTTAATTCACCGTAATACTTACTGATTCTTACTAGCTTATACCGGGAAAAAACTTTTTTTAAAAATTTTATTAAACTATGCCTACCTCAGGTTCAATTTTAATCACCCCTGTGGTGACCCATTCGTCGTGCTATTCGGGTTTATCTTTGTCTTTTAACGCCTTCTTCTCTTTTCGTTTTTCTGCACACTGTACTTCCCGGAACTACACACTCTGGCCTCATGCCAACTGTCAAACACTTCTTCAATCGACATTCTTGACATTTCCGTCTCAGTACATGTCAATATCGCAGTTGTTGCCCTATTTGATTTTTGGGGGACTGCTTTTTGTGATGCTCGTCGAAAGAATCCTGAAAAAAAAAAAAAATTTAATTAATTTAAAAAGAAAAAAAAAAAATTGTTACTCAATTGGTCCAGTAACTGAAGACCTAAAATACCCAAAGTGTAAATTAAAAAAATTTCAGTTTTTCATTTGTGGGCAATTCAGGTCTTGCAATGTTTTTTTAAAAAAAATTTTCACGTTCCGACCCAAAGGAATCCCCAAAAAACCCCGAGTTTCCCAAATATCTGCCAAAATATGGAAAATTTGGAATTTTTTTTTCAAAAAAAAATAAAAAACCCCCAAAATACCCCAAAAAAAACCCTACCATTTTTTTAACACCAATATTTTTCCAAAAACGGCCGCGAAAAATCCCTACATTCCCACTGGAAGATTTTTAGTTTTTTAAAAAATGCAGATGGGCAAAACAATTTTTTATTAAAAAAAAGAAAGATGGTAAAAATTTTCTGGGGTCATTAAAAGCTAAGGTCTCATTATAAAAAAAAAAGTTAATAACAAACCATTTTTTTAAAAAAAATCAATAAAAATTTAAAAAAATACTTCAAAATATTGTGAAAAAAAATTTTACCCCTTTTTTTAAAAAACTAGAAAAACCCGAATGGACCAAACTTATATGCAATGATAAGGGGGGGGTTTTCCCCTTCCGATAAAATTTTAAAAAAAATTTAAAAAAAGTACATTATTTCCCGAGTAATGGAAAAATTCTGCCCGCTTATAAGTGAATCCATAAAGATAGGGATTCTGGGGTTTGAGCGGCAGGGGAAATGAGGGGATTTTGGGTCCCGTTATCTCGAAATCTATTTTTTTTTCCGAACAAAATTATAGGAACCTTTTTAGAGACTACGGCGATTTCATTTTTTTTTTTAAAACAAAAAAATTGCATTTTTTGGCAGATATTGGGGAAATTTTTTTTTGGGGGGCCCCTTGGGGGTTTTTTGGCCCCTTTTAAAAACCCCTTTTTTCCCCCCTTTTTTTAATTTTTGGGGAAAAACTTTTTTTCCTGAAAGCCCCCAAACCCCTAAAATTGCCCCAAAAAGGGGGAAAAAACTGCAGATTTATTTCAGTTTTCCCTTTTTCCCCTCCCCCTTAAAAATTTGGGGGAAAAAAACAAAACTTTTTTAAAATAATTCAAAATATTAAAAACCCTTATTTTTTTTAAATTTTTTTTGGGGTTTGTTGCAACATTTAGAAAGCTAAAAGCCTAATTTTATTTTTTTAAAAAGTAAAAAAAAAAAAAAAAAATTTTTTATTAAAAAAAATTTTTTTAAAAAAATCGGTTCTTTAAAAAATGAATGTGTTTTGCTTAAAAAATAATACTTTTAGGAAAAAATTTTTAAATTTTTTAAAAATTTTAATTAATACTTTAAGGGGTTTTAATTTTTAATATTAAATATTGCTGTTTAGCAAAAGGGAAAAAAAAAAGGGGGAAGCTTAATTTGGTTATTATATGTATAAAATTTTTTCATTTCTAATAAAAAAAAGAAGTATATAAAATTTTATTTTTTTTAAAAATTTAATTTTTTTAAAAAAATAAAAATTACCATATACAGCACGGATAAATTAATATGCAATGTAGAAAAAATAACAATAAAACCGATAATAATAATAAAAACATTTCAAAAGAAAAAAATCGACAAAAAATTTTTAAATTTTTTGGGGGAAAAAAAAAAAAAGAAAAAAAAAAATTAAAGGTATGATCTAAACTTTCCATACAACTACTATAGTCCCTAGAAATCAAACACCAGCCCAATAAAACGATACTCAACTGGTTTTGAGCATTTACACAACTTCTAAAAAGTTATTTTGTTCGTTTCAAACATGTAGGTACAAGTATTGCAAATGTATTTTTAATGAGTAACGCCAAAGATGGTATTTTTAACCCAATAGTTTTTTTTAAAAAATTTAAAAAAAATCAAAAAAAAATCACACTTCCACCCTTTTTTAATCAATTAACTCTTTAAAAAATTTTTTAAAGGAAAAAAAATGATGCTAAACCAATTTAATTAATATTAAACTTATTATTTTTTTACCTTTTCAACCTTCACAAGTAAGCGCATTAAAGTGATACCCCCCTGCCCTATCTCCGCACACCAGGCATAATTCTTCCTGTTGTCGCGGGGTGGGACCTTTTTTCTTTTCGCATACAATTTTTCTGCACTGTAACCGTTCAATGCTGGTGGTGACAGATCTTCTCCCCCCGAAAAAAAAACAAAAATTAACGATATATTTACACAAAAGGGTTAAAAATTTTTAAATTTTTATTTTAAATTTAAAAAGGGAAATTCCCAAAAGGAAGTGCTAAAAGTCCTTTTAATTTTTTTTAACATTGGAATTTAAGATTAGTCTGAACTTTCAAATAAATTCGTTTGTTACTATTTTAACGTTGCTAAAAAATTTTACCTACAGTGTAACAAAAAATAAACTAAATATTCCCAAGGTCAAAATAGCCCGACAAGTAAAAAGGGGCCCTCAGTGCCCCGGCTATAATTTATTACGTAGTGTAAATCCATCCCCTTTTTGGTATGTCTATCGAAAAAAATTACGTGAAAAAAAAAAAAAGCATATAGGTAGAAAATTTGGGTGTAGTGGCGCTAGTGTTTGTAAATAAAATTGTTATCAGATACTGGTCGATGGCCAATCTAATATTTTAGGCTAATTAAAAAAAGGTAAATGTTTTTTTTGTAATAAAACTACCTAAACACCTAATTAATGATCTTTATACATTTACTACAAGCAATAAGTTCTTTATTTCAGAGTAATTTAATATTTCATTAGTAGTTGCAGAAAAATGTAAGTCTTAGATTTCTTAATGAAATTTTCTAGTGTTTAATCATAAGTTTTTCCAAATTTTGTAAATAAAAAAAAATTTAATTAATACCCCAAAGGGGTTTTTTAATAAGAAATATGATTTTTAATGATTCGAGTTGATTTCAAACCCTGGTAAAAAATTATACCTGTACTAGTTGTCATTTATGTTCATTAAACTCTAACCCAAATTTTTAAGGGAAATACTCGCTTCAAGAACGTCGGGTTATTGTCCAAAAAATTTTCGAAAATGGTCTTCTATTGTGTTTTTGGCCTTCAGGGGAAAATTTGTTCTAAATAATCGCCCTTCTGTGATTGCCATTCTTCGCATCGTTGAGAAATTTAAAATAATTTTTTCTCTTCACGATGTAAAACTTTAGTTTAAAACGCCGAAATGCCAGAATGTGTCTGCTGTAAAAGGGGGAAATTTTTTTTCCTCGTCGTGCTCAAAAAGGGTTGGGGCTTAAAAAAACAACAACTTTGGGGAATTTTGCAAAAAAATTTTAAAATTTTTAAACCCCTAGGTATAAAATTGTTTGACCCAAAAAATTAAAACCCCTGGGTCATCGTCGCGCAGAATTTCTGCGGTTAAAAATGACTTGAACGGGATCACAATTTTGCCGCAAAATTAATCTTTTTTGATGGAGCTCATTTTTTGGGTTTAAATGGATACGTAAATAAAACCCAAAAATTTCCGTTTCTAATGTAAAACAATCCACAACAGATTCAGAGAAGCCTTTGCATCCCCAAAGGTAACTATATGGTTTGGTTTATGGCATGGTAGTATCTTGAACCATTTTTTTTCCCAAAAAGAGGTTAGAGATTCCGTTACAGTGAATGATGAACGATATTGAAAATTGACAAACTTTTTTTGGGGTTTTGGTTTGGGTTAAATTTTGAAGATATGTGATTCCAGCAAGACGTCCCATATGTCCCTGCTCATGAAACTGTCGCCATACTGCAAGAAAAGTTTGGGGAAAGGATAATTTCAAAAATGCAACTTTTGCCTGACCAACAAAAAAGCTGTGATTTGACTCCTTTAGATTACTTTTTGTGGGGTTATTTAAAATCTAAGGTTTATGCAAACATGCCAAAAACCCCTTTTTGATGCTTTGAGATTGAACTTGAACGCTGAATTCTTTGAGATTACGCCCGATTTATTGCAAAAAGTCTTCGAAAATTGGATTCGTCGAATTTACTCGTGTACACGAAGCAGAGCTGGACATTTAAAAATGTGCTATTTAAAACATAAATGTTATCGATTGTACTTCAAGATAATATAAAAAGTGTGGTTATATCTAAAATCATTTCTGTTTTATTTAATTTTAAAATCATATCGTTCTTATTGGAAAACCTTTTAGATTACTTAATTATTATCACCATCTACACGTTTTTCATATCTTTAAACTTTATTTTTTTTACTAAAAATACATAAAGCAAATAATTATTTTAATGAGTTAAAAAATTAACACTTTTTATTGAAACAACATAGTAATAATTATAACTATATTGTTTCAAGGAAAATTATTTGAATTGAAAAAAAAAATGCGACATAAAATGAACATTTTACTTCTGGTTTCTTTTGAAAGTTAGGGGGTCAAAATTAGATTTTTAATAAATATGGGAACAGTAAGCTTTTAATTGTTAAAAAATGATTAAGTGATTAAATGAAATAATTAGCGGAGTAACTCTTAATAGGTATCACCTAAACTAACTTATATTATAAATGGGCATCTCGTTTAACTGCATTAATCAGTCACTTTTCGTACGCCATCTGAAAGTAGTTACCCATCAGATTTTGTAGTTTCTTGCATTGGCAATAATTCCCCAGTTGTCCTTGAACAAAGCAAGAACGGGATATAAATATAATCATTTCTTTTACACTCAAGAAAAATTTTACCCTTGATGCGATTTCTTTGTGATAGCATTACAGGGCAAGGAAGCAAAATTCCATGTAGTCATTGTAAGGAACCAAATCCTATTATATATTTACTTATTTAATGCAATTGCAATATGCAAATTTCACCATTTGTATATTACCTGCACTCATATGCCTAGGGGAAATACCAGTTAAATTTTTAAATAATGTTGAGAACCAACTTTTCTACTTATTAGTAGTTTTGCTTTTGATGCTATTAAATGTGTTTATGAGGGTAGTAAATTTAAGAAACGATAAACTGGAAACGTATTTGGTCAAGAGTATTCTTGATAAGATATCTGCTGGTAGTTTTCCTACATTTAAATACAATTTTTTTTAAAAGTCAGAATTTAAAAAAAAGTTGGATTAACTTGCTAAATAAAGACATTAATTAAACATTGTATTTGTACATAAAAATAGTTATATACTTAAAAAAATATTAAATTATGTAAAATATAGTAGAAAATTACACCCCCAAAAGGGGCCCCCAAAAAAATCTATCTAAAAGGGACAAAAATATTAATTCAGTAAACACTTTTTAAAATGGTTGTTAGACTTACACAAAAAATAAAATAAGGATTCAGTATACATAATTAATGATGAAAACAAAAAAGACCAAGACCAAGACCGGGCTAGTCTTGGTCTTGGTCTTGGTCTTGCCCGCCAAAGGAAGGTCTTGTTCTTGGTCTTGCACCACCCCGGGCTTGGTCTTGGTCTTGGTTTTGGGGTTTTTTCCCCAAAAGTCTTGGTTGGGCTTGCTTTTTTTTTTGGGAGTAATATTTTTTTTAAAACTTTAAAAAAAAATAAAGATGGCGACTATATTTTTTGCATTAAATTTTGAAAATATCCCAAAAATTTTAAACTTACATTTAAATTATTTGATTTCAAAGCATATTTTAAATGTACGGGTTTTTTATCGCTTCATTTTTAGTTGAATTAAGACACAACCTGTTTTTATACATTTAGTTGACATAGAAAATTTTTTGTGATAGGAATTATTAAAATTTTCTTTAAACAACATATAAAAAATTTAAAAAAAATATGTGTGAGCAGTAAAAAACTTTTAATTTCAACCAGATGTGAAATTTTCGTGAAAAAAGATTTTTATATGTAAACATTGGTTTCTGATTCCAAAAAAAAATTATTCAGGAATTTTTTCAGTTCATATAACTTTTTATTTTTATACTAGTCAAACATTTGCAGTACAAGGCTGGCCCCATACTGTAAAACAATCTGCATGATGGCTCAATAGAGTGTAAAGCTCGATATCTCCGAAACCGTTCAAGATGGTGAAAAACTGAACATAAAAAAATTATAGAAAAAAAAGGGGGTAAAATGTGAAACTATTTTCTATTTCAAAATTTTTCGAAAAATTACTGACACTCAAGAAAACTCCCTTGTATTGATCCAAAAAAAAATAAAAAAAAATGGCAAAAAAACCATTTAAAAAAACACCACTCGGTATTTTATTCTGGGAAAATTTTTGAACTGTCATAAAAGGGAAAAATATCAACGTAGATGTTTTTTTAAAAATCAGTTTTCGTTTAAACCGGGGAAATCATATTTTATATAAAAAATATTTCTATATGACATGAAAAAAAATATTTTTTATTAATCTATCTCTTTTACATTTATATTTTAGTTTTAAGAAGCAATCTAATGGTCCCACTTTACAGTGGGGGGAAAAAAAAATTTTTTTCTCTATTGTGGAAATTTTTGATTCACCCTGTAAGTAGCATCGCTAGATAACTAATTTAAAAAAAAAAACATTAGGAAAATGAAAGTAATTTTCAGCTTCAAAAACTTTTGTACTCCTATTTTTTCTCTGTCGAGATCGTTGGGGGATACCGAGCTGTATCGGACCATTGAGTCACAATCTTATTATTTATGAAACATGTTATTGAATTTACTCGTTATCGTTGTTAAAAAAGTGTATATAAAAAACCAAGTAATCAATTTAATTATTATTTAATTAAAAAAACCTGTTAGTTATTAAATAATCGCTTTTTTTTGGAAGTTCTTAACACTTTTTTTGTCATGTCTGTATGAAATACCTCTGTATATTAAATATAAAAACTAAATATTATAATATTAAAAAGAAGTCGCAGAAGTGCAAGAGTCTTGCAGGTGGTCTTGGTCTTGCGTAGTCTTGCACTCCTCGGTCTTGGTCTTGGTCTTGGTCTTGCATACCCCGGTCTTGGTCTTGGTCTTGCAAGCGAAAAAGGGGGTCTTGGTTTTTTCCGGTCTTGGTTTTGCTGCAAGCCCAACCCCCAAAACCGCAAGCCCCAAAACCGGTCTCGCTCATCACTATCATAATTACCACTAAAGGCAAAAAAAAAAAATAAGGTAAAAAAAAAATTTTTTTTTAAATGGGTTTTTTTTTAAAACCTTTTTATTTTTTTTTTGGGGAAAATAGGACTCCCATGTCAAGAAACGTTTGATAAGAATCATATGCCATAACGGGGGTTTTTTTCCCCCCGGGGGTTTTTTTTGTGATTTTTTTTTAAACTTTAAAAAATTTTTTTTTATTCTTTTTTTCAAAATTTAAAATATACCACAGTAATAACTAAAATAAGGGGGGGTTAACGCATCCGACGTACGGGGGGAATTTTCCTTTTCCCCCCATTTTTTTTTTTTTGTTGTTTAAATGTCAAAAATTTAAAAAATTTTTTTTTCTTATTATTTTATATTTTTGTATTATTGCTAAAAAAAAAACCATGTATATTATTCAATTTTTAGTGTAAATTTTTCTAAAGATAATTTTTTTCAAAATTTTTTTTTCCCCACTTTTTAAAGGGGTAACTTTTTTTTTTTTTTGCATTGTCAAGCAACAAAAAAAACATCCAAAAAAAAGTTTGATTTTTAGCTATTTTGACCCGGGGGTTTACTTTTTTAAACAAAATAATGTCGAGAGTTAAATTTTTTCGCGTTTTTTTGGGTTTTAAATTTTTATATAATAATTTAAAAATTTTCCTCTTTTTTTGGATTTTTTTCAAAACATGCAAAGGTAAAAAATCCAAAGTTTTTTGTAATATGGGATATATTATAACTTTTTTAGAAAAGCAGCAATTAAAGTTTATTAATGATTTTGATACGTTTAAAAGGTCCCCAAAAAAATTTTTGATAACTGATTAAAAAAAAAATGGGTTTTTTTGGTTTTTAAAAAATTTAATATTTAAGGCAACAAAGCAAAAAATTTTTTTAAATTTAAAAAAATTTAAAAAACCCAAAAAAAAATTTTAAGGGTTCCGGTTTTAAAAGAACCCCCATTTTTTTAAAATTTTTGGGAAAAAAAGTAAGAAAAAGGGTTTAATGGAAAAAAATTTTTTTTAAAAAAAATTTTTTAATATGGGTGTTTTTGGGAAATTAAAAACCCATATATTATTTTAAAAAAAGGGGGGCCCCTTTTTTTATTTGGGTTTGATTTCCCTTTTTAAAAATTTAAAAGATTTTTTTCCCTTTTTTTGATTTTTTAAAAATAAACCGAAACCAAAAAAAAAAACCTTTCTGATCACTTTATGCAACGATTCATTTCATCAATTAGCCATGACGTTTTACACGACATTACTTTTAATTATTTGGGAAAAAATCATTTAACTAATTTATCAATTTTATGGGAAAATAATTTTTTAAAAAAAAAGGGTCAAAGGAAAATAAATGTATATCGTTAAAGAGTTTTAATCAATGCAAACCCAAAATTTTGTTTTTGGTTGCATATTACCCGCCTTTTGCCCGTTATTCAAGAAAATAGCAGTTAATGTC
>JAHBCN010024875.1:0-11601 GCA_019359885.1 Listronotus oregonensis | reverse complement strand
GGGGGCTAGGAAAATTTTTTCGGCATTTTTCGTTTGAAAAAGGCAGGTGTCGAAAAACCATCTTTGAAACTTCACTCATAAGCGAGAAACCCCGAAAAACACACGAAAATAGGACACCCTGTACAGGGTTATCCTTTATATTTTGACCCCCCCTCCCCTTTATTAAAACCCAAAAAAAAAAAACTTTAAATACAAAAGTTTTAAGGTTGAAATAACCCATTTTTATTTTCATTTGGATCAAAAAAAAACTGCCCCAAAAATCAACCAACTATATATATTTGTTAATGGAACTCCAGTATATTGTTAGATAAAATGAAAAATCTTTTTTTCCTAACTTCAAAAATAAATATAGTTTATTGACATTTGGTTAAGCCGTTTTCGAAATATTTGTTTTAAATTATCTGTCAGTTGGGGGACGTCACGTCCGCCATATTTCGCGGTAAAAGAAATTCCTTGATGCAAAGTGTGCGGCTTCGTTGCAATTTTTTTAAAAATGGTAATTATGACAACTATAAGCGAAATTTTTTTATCACGTACTTGTCATTTAAAAAAAAAAAACATATTGGTAGCCCAAAAAACCTTTTTAAAAATGGTTATTCTGAGGAAAAAAAACGTCAGATAATAAAATTATTTTATTCAAACGATAAGTAAAAATTAGAATCGAATGTCGACAAATATACCAGCGAAGAAGTCCATTAATAAATACTATTAAAAATATAATTAAACATTTTGAAGAACAAAACAGTATTCAACGAAAGCCCAGGACAGTTCAAAGAAATTTGGATGTAGAATTTAATATTTTACTTCACTTTTAAGGTAAAATCAACTAAATTTTGTAAAGAATGTTTATACATATATTGTCTATTTTGTAAATAACGCCACACTCTACATATTGCCTTGTAAGTATGTTTAAATTATGTAATCTTTTTTTAGAAAATCCTGAATATTCCATACCAGAGGTAAAAAATATTTCTGGAAAATCCTATGCCAAAATTCAACGTACGCTCAAACGTAACAAGTTTAAACTTTTAATTTCTACCCCTTCAAAACTTGACCAAAAACATAAAAAAGGAAAGCTTGAATTTTGCACTAAATGTTTAAAGATCCCGAAAATGACAACTTTCTTAATAAAATAATATTTACAGATGAAGCATCATTTCTACAGCTGGAGTTTTTTAAAGTAAAATAAAAATTTTTTTGGAAAAGAAAATTCTCACCAAACCAAGTAGTGAAAATTCAGGGGAAAAAGGGCGATTTAAGCATGGTGTAAAATGCTAAATAATAAGGTAATAAACCAATTTTAAGAAGGATCCTGACTTTTAAAAGGGGTTTAAATATGCTTTAAACGAAAAAGAAGATTTCTTGAAAATATTCCTGTTAGACAATTCAAAAATTTAAAATGGCTCAAGAGATGCCCCACCCCAAAAATAAAATTAGTTACTAATTTTTTAAATAATAAATATCCAATTTGGATAAGGAATATGGCAAATTAGGTGGCCCCAAAGCCCTGATTTAAATCCGTTGGAAATTTTTGGGGGGGTTCTCAAAAATAAAATCTATTAAAAAAACCGGAAACTTTAGAAGTGGTTGGACAAAGACTAAACAACCAGTGACAAAATTAAATTTGGAAAACTCGCATTTTATAATAGTTTCCATAAATCACAAACTGAAACGTAATTTGCGGAATTGTATTTAAAATAATGGAGGCTATATAGAAAATATTTAGTCTTGTCATCATTTATAATACCATCAGTGCCGTAATAATTATTAAAACTCGAGTAATATTCTACAAAAAAATTTTACACTTTATCACTATAATTTAAGTTCTTTAAACATTTTGTGTAAATATCATTTTATTAGGTCGTTAAACATATAAAGTATAATATTTTATTTTTTTTACCTATCTATTATTGATCTATAATCCCTTTAGAAAGGGAATATGTTATGATAGCAACAATACCTGCTATACCCAAAGGAAATTATAAGCGGGCATTATGATAATGCCCGCTTATATGCCAATGCCTAATAGGGAAAATTTTTATTGCTTATCCAATTTTATTTCTCTCACAATAAAGATCAAGTTTATACAAAAAAAAATTTTTTTCTTAAAACAATACAAAAAATTAAACTTTATTTCCAAAAAAAAAATTCAATTTTGAAATGCCCCGGGAAAATTTGTAGCTGATCCCACTATAAAATGGTGGTTTTTTTTGTGATGGTAGCAGCGGTGGTAGCACTAACGCTATTTTGATAGAAGAACAGTCCATTAAAGAATTTTCAATAGTTTTATACGGAGTTAACCTGGAATTAACTGAATTGGCAATCATTTTGACTACTTTGTTTTTGGATAAAATACTTTCTTCTATATATCCTTCAGCTACTGAAGCCCTTTTTCCATTTCCCATGTTGTTTTAGGTTTCAAACGAAGCACCTGCCTCAACAAGTAAAGTTGACGATGTGCGACGAAACGGTGGCGGTGTTTCGCATTATCCAGTTTTAAAAAATTTTGGATCAATGTTGGGACGCTTCCCTGGTATTTTTTCCAATGGTTACGTACATCGACCCTTTCCATAGGTAAGAAAGAATCTTCGCTCCGTTATTCCAGCTGGTCTTAATGTTGTGTCTTTTTTTTTAAAATTTAAAAAGGCATAAATCTTCTTCAATGATAGTAAAACTTTTTGAAGTTGAAGTTTTAGTTTCTGGTCCCCTTTATAACCAAGACTGTTCCTCTATCTTCAATGTCATCAATGGTCATTTTGACCAACTCATCTCGTCTTAAACCTCCAAAAACACCATTACCAATATGACTTTGTGTACCAAGTAGATATCATCAGGAGCCTTCTTAATAAACTTTAATATTTGTTCTCCTTCAAAACTTTTTTGACTTCTTCGGGACGTATCCTTTCGACTTAACTTTTAAAAAGAATTGAGGCGATGGTATTGCGAAATGTCTATATGTTCATAGACCATCAACGTAAACCTTAGGGTGGAATACTTGGTCCAGAGAGAGTTCGGACTGTATTTTTCCGACTAAAAATATTAAAGTTTGTTAAACATATGTATTAAAATAAAATCAATAACTTACCAGTTCCTGGAAATATCCATTAAAACGTTTTCGGTTATTTGAAGAATTGCGTTCGCATCTTTCCAAATACCAAAAATCCATACTCCCGATCATACTGTTGCCTTGATTTAACTGGCAAAAAATTTTGGCTCGCTTTTATGGCCTTTTCTCTTATATTTTTGGAATTTCTCCATTTTGAGCAAATCGTTAACTAAAAAATGCCGACTGACTAATTGACAGAAACATCAAAGTCAAACTTAACACTAGTCATTATTCTTCGTATACAGGCACAGGTGCAACTTATTTTTTATATTGCGAATAAATAATGTAATTAGTCATTGAAAAACTCTTTTTTGGGTAAAACATAAAGCATTGTATGCACCACGGGCTTTACTGGACTATAATGCCCATCAGGTCGATATCTAGCCCTCGGGCCAGAGGCCCTCGGGCTATTTCGACCTTCAGGGCATTATAGTCCCAGTAACGCCCTTGATACATAAATAGCTATTATAATAATTCTATGATTTTTCTCCGGATAGATTTCACTTTAAGATAACCAGCTTCATAGGACCTCTAAAAGCGTTATTTGAGTGACAAAGTTATAAATGGACTCAATGTTTTATTTTGTGTATTTTTAGTTGCCTATGCTATAATTGTTAATTAATAAAATATTATGCAATTATGAGGGCTAATAATGAATGATTTTGTATACGTTAATAATACCAAAGATACTACTACTACGGATAGATGGTTCATTTAAATGGGGCGTTCTGAATCAGTTCGGAGATATCAATGCTTCCGTAAATGCGAATAAAATTAAGTCGGTAACCCCTGCCTCAGCGAAACGAGGTACGAAACTATGCAGGGCGAAGTTGCCAATGTCTGTCGCTTGTACCTTATTCGAATACGAAGTAGCGAAAGCGGGTGAAACGGGTTGTGTATTTTCGTCGCGTTTCATCACGCCAATAGTAAAGGCCTGTCGGCAACAGTGTTTAACTTTCGTTCAAGGATTGAAATGCCTAGGGGAAAATCTCTCGATGGACATCGGCCCCGGTTAGCCAAAGTCCATTGGGGGTATAAAAATATAGCATTGAATGGTTTATCTTATCCGAGTAGATTATCTTTGATAATACTTATAAATAAACGATTGCTTCAAAAAATATATTTTAAAAATACGCACATTTTTAGAAATATATGAAATTGCAGGTTTTTAATTTTTATGTTTTACGACACGTAAAATAAGCTCTAGTCAAACAAAAAAATGACAGGCTCTATTTAATTTATCGGAAACGTAAACACGTGTCGAGCAACAGCGATGCATTTCGAATTGGCAGGATTTTTTCACCGGTGGTGGATTTACAGTTAGAGAATAAATCACTGGCGAGTTGGAAATAGGCCATAAATTCGTCGATTTTTAAAATTGAGTCAGTTGCACGCACGATAAATAGAGTTCGGAAAGGTAAATCGTTGTGATTTTATGATGCAAAGATCCTGTTTAGTTAATGCGTTTTATACAGCACTTTATAATGCAATTTTGCTATATTTTATCAATGACACTTTATTAAAATATTATAATGTGATGGAGGGTTAAGCACTTATAGGCTAACGTTGGCATGACGTTAAACCTAATAGAAAATTATTGGAATGTGGCAAACGAAGTTTTGCGTGGAAATAGGGGCTGAGCAGAAAAATAGAGATCAACCTTACGGAAATACCAAAAATACTAAGTTCTGTTGGGTTGAAAATGAAATAGAGGATTTTTCTTCTGTCACCAGCATAATAGGTTTAATAAACTATTAGGTTAAAACTTCGTAAGACTTTTTAAATTTTCAAATATTTAAATCTTGTGTAAATAAACTCCCTCCGGCTAAACTTAAAACACAGCCGATATAGTTTGTTTAAAAGTATACCGTGTTAGCTTTTGCCTCTATTTATGAATTATACCTGCCGACAACAATAAAACTGCGGATCAGTAGGTATTAAAGGACAGAACATTGGGACGGACTCTAATAATATAAATATTTATAATTTATTTTTTATTTGGTAGTTAAAATCTTAAAATTACATTAAGAATTTAAATATATGAAAAATTTTTTAATAAATTTAAAACCCATATAATCTATACATAATTACATTTTTAATCTAAATATCTAAATTTAATTCTGTTTCACTATCAGAGCATCATTGAGATTAATTACAATAGGATTTATGTAAGAGTCCTAAATTTTTTATAATGTGCTGTACAAAATTTTTTCCAGCTCTCAACTGTTATGTTAGTAATTACATTTTTATCAAATTTATAACACTGGGCCTTAAAGTAGGTGTAACATTTTCTGCCTGATCTTTGATTTTACTTAGTTCCGCAAATGCTCTATGGGGTTAAACATACAGTGATACGGAAGAAAATGTACAGGTTGTCCAACGAAGGGTAAACACCCTCGTAATTTATTTATTTCAAAGATATTGAAAAAAGGTTTATACAAAAGTTGTAGGAATTTTGAGGAGAATATGAGCAGTTTGCCAGAAAAAAATTGAACATCTAATAAAAAGTTATAGAAAAAAATATGGTTATCTTCCTTTTTTAAATGGAACACCCGGTAAAGTGATTTTTGGATTCTCTAGAAAATTCTAAACCTTTTTCATATAGGGTGTTAATGTCCAAAAATTGCAATGGACAATTGAAAAACAGTAAAAAGTCTTATAGCTTATTCTATTAAAAAAAGGCTGAAATGCAAAAAAAGTCAACAATGGGACACGTGCTCCAACAGTGGCGTTTGGTTGCCGTGCAGCGAGTGGATCAAACAGTCGTCAAATTTTGATGGGTTTTCTTGTCAAAGAATATTCTTTTTCTATAACTATTTGTTAAAATGAACAGAAACACGCGTTACTCAAAAGACGAAATGATAGATATGGTGAATACGTTGGGGGGAATGTGTATCAGTTGAAACGTCCAAAAGACAGTATCTAAACATGTATCCCGACGGGCGGCAACCAAGTTTGAGAACGTTGAAAAATTAGGAGAAAAGATTCAGGAAGACCGGGAAAAGTAGGTTATAAGAAGAGTTGTTATTAATGCCTGTTCTCAATGAGGAAAATCAGCTACGAGTTTTGCTTTCCGTTCGAGAATCCCATCCAAAGTACCAATTCTCGGGGCGAAGCCCTTGGTATGTCTTACACATCTGTGAAGAATTTTTCAAAATCACAAAGTGCATCCCTATCACATTTCGTATCACCAGAAGCCCACCTGGGATAAAGAAAAAGAGCAGATTTTTTCTTGGGCTATAGAGAAAAATTTACCAAAACCATGACTTTTTAAAAACGTGTTATTCACCGATGAATCTACGTTTAAAAATGATCGTACTATGAACCGACATAATATAGGTACTACAGTCAACAAAATCCCAATTGGAGAGGGAAATTTTGAAACAAGGAAGATGGTCAGTGAACGTATGGGGTGGAATTATAGATAGAACCTGTTGTTGGCCCATATTTTTCGAGGGTACTTTTAACTGGTAACAAATATTTAAACTTTTAAGAGAACGTTGCCGACATTATTAGAAAATGTAAACCTTCAAGTTAGAAGAAATATGTGGTTCCACATGACGGGGCCCCGTCCTCCCCCAAATGATCACTTTTTTTGACTGAACGTCATGGATCGAAATGAATAGGAAACGGGGGAAACCATGGTATGAAAATAGGGAAGACGAGGACTGATTCTCCTCTCTAGGTCCTGGACCTCAGCCCATTGGATTACTTTCTGTGGGTTTCATCATAACTTTCGTGAATGCTACCCCCTTGTGAAAGTCCAAATGAAAAAAAAAAAGGGGATAAAAAAAGAGTCTTTTAGAGCTGTCAATCATGATATGCTACACAACACGTCAAAAAGAACTTTAAAAAGAGCGCATGCATATTATGTGTTTAGCCGCTGAAGGGGTATTTTCGAATCCTAGATTACGTTAATGGATTACTAGATGGTTTTGCTATGCAAAAAAAATGTTTTTTTTTTTTTTTGTTATTTAATTTTTTTGCATTTCAGCCTATTTAATAGAATAAGCTATAAGACATTTTACTGATTTTCAATTGTCCATTGCCCCAAATTTTTTAACTTTAGACATGCCCCCCCCTTATATAAAAAAGGTTTTTAGAATTTTCTAGAGAACCAAAAATCAAAATATCCCGGGGTGTTCATTTAAAAAAAGGAAGATAAATAAATTTTTCGTATAATTTTTTATTAGATGTCAATTTTTCATGGCAAACTGCTCATATTCTCCTCTAAAATTCCTACAACTTTTGTATAAACCTTTTTTTCAATATCTTTTTGAAATAAAGAAATTACGGGGAGGTTTCCCCTTCTTGGGACAACCCTGTACAGTATGCTCAGTCTGTTCAGCCAAATTATCACATACATATTTTTTTTTAATTGCATAAAAAATTTAGGGCTTCCAAATGTTGCGCTTTTTAATTTAAATTTCCCAAAATAAATATTATTTTCTAAATATTTCTGGATTTCAGTTTTTAAACTTGATGAAGCTGGTGCTTTGTGTAGCAGACGGATGTGGTAGCTTGCGTTATCCATGACAATAACACTCTAAAAAAATTGCATTTTTATATATATATATATTAGCATATTTATATTAATCTATATGTAACAACCGTATGATTATGTAACTAGCAAGATCATCATTTTATTAGTAGTATATAACATAAATATTACTCAGGTAAAAAAAAGACTGCTACGGCAATGTCACCAGAAAGGGTTTAAACCCGTAGGATTTGGGAACAACAACACGAAATGACCTACACTAATTTGTTTAAATTGTGCATTATTGAACTGTTTTTAAAAACGTTTTTTACTCAATCTAGGTAACTAGAAAATAAAAGGATTGGGAAAAACCCCCCTAATTCCTTTCACATTTTAGGTTTGGAATTTTTTTTTAAAAGAAAATTTTTGAAACCAGTTTTCAAAAGTTCTTCTTATATCCTCATGATAATCTTAGCTAAAACCTTAATATTCTTTGCAGGCAACAGCAAGCAGTTTGGGACAAATCCGCTTCTGAACCACATATTATGGTAATGCTTTTCCCTTTATTTGAGGGTTTTCGTCTGACAGTCAATACTCAAGAAATACTGGCCCACCCATGCCATTATAAAATTATGGGTCTACAATAACAATAGGTAATAAAATCGTTAAGGCCAAATTTTCAAAACATAGCAATATCTGAGTGACTATAGTTAGTATTAAATTTCAGCCTTGGGGAGATTCTAAAAAAAAAATAAAAATGCTTATATAAAAATTTCTATACGTCTCGTTAAATTTGTTTATGTTATGAGGTAAAACTAATTTAATGTAATTTTATACAAATAATAAATTTATATAATATTGTATGAGCCTAAAACACAAACCATCAGTCTAAATTATGGTAAGCTTTTACCTTTTTGATTCTGCCGATTTAAATGTTTTTTGCATAAGAGGCGCTGATCACAAATTTAAAGTAAGTTTTATTCGACAACATTTTATTTTTTTGATATCGATCCTTAAATGATATAATTAAATTACACTTATTTAATATTTTTCCCATTTTTTTTTCAAAATTGGTGCAGCGCCGGATTTGCCGGATTGCCCTGGGCCAACATTATCATGAAAAGAGTAAAAATGCGTCAGACTTTAGGGAATTTCAACAAGATCTAAAACGATCAAAAAGAAAAAAATTTAAGTATGTTGATGGTATTTTGACACAAAATTTAAAGGTATAAATAATTTCAAAGTAAATACCTATTTTGTTATCATAGTAAAGTACAATTTTATTGATAAACATTTCTTTTTTTTAACCCAACTAACTGAACTTCATAACGACGATTTACAACAAAAAACACAGGCTTTAATACAGCTGTTAAAAATTATATTAACGATGAACTAGAAGAGGAATTTCTTTTTTTTTCATTTTTTAAATACAGTTAAAGGGAAATCAATATTAGTTCAGCACCTGGTTTATTTAACTACATTTATTCCAATGATTTAATAACAGCTTTTCTAATATTTACACAGCCTTTCACATATTTCTTACAATCCCTGTGAGTAACGCATCAGGAGAAAGATCATTTTCTATTTTAAAATTAGTCAAAACTTACCTGAGAAACTCTTTGGGTAACAATAATTTAATTTTTTTTTGCTTTTTTCAATTGAAAAGAGTTTTTAAAAAAAATAAATACTGATTCTATTATTAACGAGTTATTAAATTCCAAATCAAGAAAATGGTGTGCTTGATAAAAAACCAATTATCTATGTATATTTTTTTTTATTTTATTGACTTTTAACATTGTATAAAAATGTTAGATACTTCTAGTTCAATTTATTAAATAGGGATACATGTATTTTTTTTAAAAAAAAATACTTATGTTGCAATATATTTTTATTACATTATACTCGTTTGTTTTTAACAAAAAGAAAAAAAATGTATAGGATATGGGAGGGGGGCCCCAATTTTTGGTTGCCCTGGGGGCCCCCTGATATGGAAATTCGGCGCTGTATTGGTGTTAAGTACACGAAACTATTATGCAATGCTTGAAATTTTTTTTTAAAAAATCGTGTTTTCATTTATTTTAGGGGGGTTTTTTGGGAAAAATACAAATTTTTTTAAAAAAAATTCCCCATTTAACAAGAAATCTAGTGGGGACATAATTTTTCCATGCAAATTAAAAAAATAATATTACACAATAATTTTAAAACTATAAAGTTTTGTTTGAAAGTGTAGTTATTTAAAAATTTTTGATTTTAAATTTTTGATGATATCAACTTTTTGGTAAAAATTTTTTTATAAGCCCGGGCCTGACCTTTTTTTACTGTAAAATTCCCAGGGCCTTTTCCCCTATTTCCGTGCCCGCGCCCAGGAATTTTGCTACAGATTGGTCTTCCAAAACCTTAAATTTTTCCCCTTTGGTCCTAAGCCAAACCGATCACGTCATATGGTGGGGGTTTAAATTTAAAGAAATTAACAAAGTAGAATAAGCCATTGAAAAAATTTTTTAAAAAAATATTCTAAATGTTTGGGAAAATCTGAATAATGGGATTTTTAGGAAACATTCATTTCCCGGGGTTTTAAATATTTTGAAGTAAAATAGCATTTTTAAAAGGGTTTTTTTATTTCTACGGCTTTTGTTGTAGAAGAGTATTTTGGGCCCTTTGGGGAACCCTCGTTCAAGTAGTTTATTCAAAAAGGGAAAAATTTTGTTAAAAATTTAAAAAATTTTAAAGTTTAACTGTTCGTTTGGAATTTTTTCCCCAAAACCCCCTTTATTCAAATTTCAAAAAAAAAATATGGAAAGGTTGAAAAGAAACCATATGTATTAAAATGAACTTGGGATTACCTTTATTTTGGGTCTATTCTAATACATTGAAAATAGAAAAATACATTTGCATCTATTAAACCAAGCATCCCAAAAAGAAAACCATTTTTTGGATAATTTTTTTTTAAAATAAGTTTTTAAAACCCAAAATTTTTGTGTTAGCCGTCTATATCTCTATTTACTCTTAAAAAAAGGTCCCAAATAAAAATAAAAAAATAAAACATTTCGTTTATGACGATTTTAGCTTCATGACAAAATGTTGTAGGAATAAGTTTTTTTTAAAATTTAAATTTTCGATGTTGTTTTTTTTTTGCTGAAAAATTTTTTTTTGCATGCCCCAAAGAAGACATAAAGGGTTTTTTTAAATTTTTGGGGGCGTTAAATTGGACTTAAAATAAAATATTTGCTTATAATATCTTTTTAAAAATTGAGTTGTTTCAGAAAATTACGAATTTTTTCACTTGTTCACTTCAATATTGCTGATTTTTTTTCCCCAGAAGAGTCGCAAGTAAGGTATTTTTTTTTAAAAGCGTGATAAACAAAAAATATTTCTTTCGGTAAGACAATTTTACATTTTAAAATAATTTTACCCAAAAAAAACAACAAAAAAGTCTGACATAGGCTGTCAAAAAAAACAACTTATTAATTTTTTTTCGCCCACCTAGCTAGGCAGGAGGGAAAAAAACAAACAATTTAAAGATTGATACGGTTACCTATTAAAAGTTATTTGTCCAACCAGTTGGGGAAAAACACCATTTTTCGTAACGAGAAATATTGCCGGATATTTTTGTTAAAGAAACGCATTTTTTTAAAATTTTTCCGAGTCGCAAAAAGAAGGGGAAATTTTTTTTTGAAAAATCCGAATAACAAAAAATATTTCTTTGGGGAAAAAAATTTTTCATTTTCAAGTAATTTTAAAAAATAACGATAAAAAGTCTCACATGGGCTGTCAAAAAAAATTTACTATTAGTTTTGTTCGCCTACCTAGCTAGGCAGAAGGGTAAAACCCAACAATTTAAAAAATTGATACGGTTAGCTGTTAAATCGTTATTTGTCCAACCAGTTGGGAAAAGCATCATTTTTCGTAACGAGCAGATTTCAGAATGTGAGATGAAAAATTGTGTTTTTAACGCGTTTCCCCACAATATTTTTGCTAATTTTGAAAAAAGATATGATTCTTTTTAAATTTTTTT
>JAHBCN010024874.1:0-11543 GCA_019359885.1 Listronotus oregonensis | reverse complement strand
CTCGGAACCAGGACCGAGGCGCTTCCAGGGTTTTTTTTTAAAGTTTATCCAACGAGGACGTTTTACTAAATAAATGAATTATATGTTTTAAAGTCTTTGTTGGGTATAATAATAGGACTGCTATCCCCCGGAACCAAAACCGAAGCGCTTCCGTGGTTTCTTTTGGAGTGTACCCAGAAGGACTTTTAATAAATAAATGAATTATATATTTTAACCCTGAACTACTACCGACACATTTTTATTACATATGTACTACTGATGGGTCCTTAGGACCCATAATAATACAATTGCCATAAAATCAATAAAAAAAAACTTTTATTCAAAAATTTAAAATTACTTGGGTATATTACAGTACATAAACCGAAAAAAACCTAAAATTATTTTTCAGAACACTTAGGGCACAATTTCTTGCAGCATTGATTGCAAATGGGCAACTTACATATGTCACACTGGATAGCAGTTTTCCTATCCTTGTTGGTGGGGCATATGGCACACCTTTTCTTTTACTTTTTCAGGAGGTACTTGAGGCTGCTCAGGAACTGGATTCGCAACTCCCAAAAAGTTCAGCAATGAGGATTCGTATATTTGAGTGCACCTTCTTGTTGGCCATTCTGAGTCGCAAATGTTCATCTATTAATTGCTTCCCAAGAGTTTTGATAAATGAGTATCGTTTTATTTCTTTACCTTTTGATGCAAATTGGTACAATACTCGAGAATTTACACCTGCAATGTTCAATATAGCAAAAAAATTGCCTTGGCCAACGGTTAGTTCTTCTGGATACTGAAATACAACGCACATTTCGCATCTAATGCGTCAACTCCAGATTTTGTTTCATTATAAAAATGATTTATCTCCGGCTTTTTGGTTGTTTCGTTGACAGAATTGTCATGATGCATGCTAGAAAGTAATATAACGCTTTTACTTTTTTTGGCACATAGCTCACTATAGTGGTTGAAGAAGTAAATCCAAACGTTGATGAATGAATTGCACGTTTTCGTTCGGTAAAATTCAGGTGGTACAGATTTTTTATTTTCTCGTAAGGTTCCCACGTACGTCAAACTGTTTTCTTGAGTTCGTCGAAGTTCCACTGAACTGTACCAGTTGTCCCCGGTGATGTTCCTGTTGGTGCCTTTAACACACTCCACAAGCCTAAGAACCACTCTTGTTGGATTTGATAATGTAGGCTTTTTTGCACCATCAACTTTTATTTCGGAGCCGGCATAAATCTCTGCATCTACGAGATAATGCGTTTTAGCGTCAGCCAAAACCTGCACTTTAATTCCATATTTGGCAGGTTTGTTCGGAATATACATCCGAAATCCACACCTTCCTCGAAACGGTACAAGCATTTCGTCTACAGTTAGGTAAATTCCCGGTGAATAACATGACTTTGATCTAGCTACAAACTCATCAAATAATTCCGACACAGCGGCCAACTTATCAGTTTTTACTCTTTCTTTTCGGGTTTCTACATTGTCAAATCTGAGACAGCTCAATAAAAACGAAAATCTGGCCAGACTCATAGTAGCACGAAAAATAGGTCTTCCTGTCCCATCTGTTGCCCACATAGAACGGACGTCTTCATGATTAGATTTAAAGATGGACTGAAGATACAACAACCCAAAAAACGCCTTGATTTCACATATGTTGGTATTTTCAGTAAAAGAAGGCCAAAATTTAGTTTGTGACTGAGCAAACCTTTTAGACTTTTTATAGTTTTCTCTGGTGGAGGTTATCTTCAAATTGGTAAAATCAACTAACTTTTGTATCATCTCATTAGAAATTAGTAGACTCCAAGCATCTACAGGCTCACGTGGAGGATTATTACGAGCAGGGCCAATAAGGCCAGGCAAGATAGTAACCAAATTATGAGCAGGGGTCCTACCTCTAATAGCCGCTGTTTTTGACCATTTGGTATTGTCTTTCCCATACCAACTGTTCCTGATGGGCAACTCTTCTTCTTCCGAATCGGAGTTTTCTTGCTCTGTTTCGGAATTGTGGTCGCTCAGTATTTCATTGTCCTCTTCATTCTCGTCACTCTCTTCAGCCAATCTTTCTAGTTCCTCTAACACAGCTTCTCTGTTTGGAACACCAACGGATACACTTTTCTTGCTCGAGCCCATTTGGTTTGAGTCTTCCATACTTTCCCAAAAGTCTTCAGACTCTAAAATATTTCTTAACTCATTTTCTGACAATGCACTAGAACTGGACGCCATTGCGTTGCATTTACTGAAAGATAGTAAAAAAACACATTTTATATCTATTAACTTATACCTTATGGCCACTAGTACCTATTCTTGTGAAATAGATAAATACCTTGCAAAAAATAACAACGAAATAGATACTTTCAAAACAATAAGCAGTTATTAACTTGTCGCGTATTTACTACTGATGGGTCCTCAGGACCCAGTAAACACTGCCTTCGAACCTCGCCGACACGAACGAATACTGAAGTATGAATCTATGCCGGCGAAATCACGCGTATGGTATTGCGGAGGAGTACCGAGACAGCGAGTATCCAATGTTGCCAAACTTAAAAAATATACCCTATTTAAAAATAGGATGGGTCCTCAGGACCCATCAGTAGTAACTACGGGTTAAAGCCTTTGTTAGTAGAATAGGACCGCTTCGGTCCTGGTTAGTATGTTAGTTGCTAATAACTTTTTTATAAACCGGCAGATCGCCTGAAACAAAATTAAGAAAAATTGCAAAAAAAAAAAACACTTACCGAAACGTAGGTGGAAATTCTACCACTGTTTTCAGAACAAAAATAAAAAATAAACTGAATATTAAATATTATTTATAATTATTTTTTTTATATTTTGATATAAAAAAAGGAAATTCGTTTTAATTTCGTCATAACGACCTCATTATTTTATTTTTATATCAAATTTGACAATTTTAATTTTAACTAATATTTAATTTTTAGTTCAACTTTTTTGACGTTAATTTGTTGTATCTTGAAAACGGTTGTAGACATGCCAAAAGAATAGATAAGTGAGGGTTTCTCTTTTTTTTTGTTTCAGGCGATCTCCTGTTCATAGAGTCAATAGGACTGAGCATACATACTCATTATCTATATCCCGAGACCAGGACCAAAGTGGTTCTATTGTATAAAGATTTTTGACGAGTATCCAATAAGGACTTTAAAACATAATAAATGCCACAAGCGGTATGTTACCTCGATGAGCTGTTCGATGTTGACAACTACAAAATTAATATTAAATATTTAAAAGAAAATGGGAATATAATAAGGAAATAGGTTCGTTCTGGACATATACAGCAAGACATATTAATGTTTTATTGAATACGAACCAAATATAAACAACTATATGGGCATAAAAAGATCCACCTGTGAATGGAAATAGAACTGTAAATTGTTGCTCGGTACGGCCGTTACCAATCAAATATTATTAAGATTATCTTGCTATAAGCATTACAACTATAGAAGAAAATAGTAACGAAGATGGAATTACAATATATACTTTTAAATAAAAACTTAAAAACTATAGGTTTTAATAAATAGTCCAGTAAATGAAAACAAAGCTGTAAATATACCTGTACAGTTTTCCCTTGTGGCGCAATTTTTAGGTCTTCGGGGATGCTTTCGAGCGAAAAAACGTTTATCAACATTAACAGGTGAGAAAGGGCTTAAAATAGCCCCTCAAGGCCGAAAAATGTGTTTACCGCTAATATCTGCCAAAAAATAAAGATTGCCTTATAATCTACAAAAATGGTCCCCATAGATGTTTCCGAAAAATCGATAGTTTTCGAGATAACGGGATCCAAAAGTCCCATCATTTTAGCTGCCGCTCTATCGCTAGAATGTTGCTATCTTCATGGATTCACTTATAAGCGGGCGGACGAATTGTTCCATTACTCGGGCAATAATAAACATTTTTTAATTATTTAAAGTACATCGGAATGGGAAAACCCGTACCTATCATTGCATATGAGTTTGGGTCCATTCTGATTCTTTTAGAATATTAAAAAAAGCAGTTAAAGTTTTTTCACAATATTTTGAGTGTATCTCATTAATTTATTGATATTTGTTAAAAAACGGTTTGTTATTTACATTTCTTTTTTATAATGAGACCTTAACAAGTGTTCAATGATCCCAGAAAATTCCCTTCACCATCTTTCTTGCGTTTTGAGAAAAAATTGTTTTGCCCATCTGCATTTTTTAGTAAGAAACTACCACTACCTCATCTATCCAGTGTGGAATGTTATGGATTTTTCGACATCCGTTTTTGCGAAAAATATTGGTATAGGGAAAGGGCCATGTTTGTAGATTTCGAGGTGATCTTCATTTTTTGTCTGAACAAAAATTCTTTAATTCGCATATTTTGGCAGATATTCGCGAAAAACTCATTTTTGGGACTTTTTGGGACCATTTTTAGCGGGTTCCCACGTCGGAATCGTGATAAACTTTTTCTCGCTCGAAAGCATCCGCGAAGACCTAAGAATTGCGCCACAAATGAAAACTGTACAGATTTATTTACAGCTTTCAGGTCTTCAGTTACTGGACTAATACCATAATGAGCTATTTTGTGCCTACCTACATAGAAATTCATTATTATTATTATTCAATATGTTCCACCCGTCGCACATTCATGTTATTGCTATGAGTTATAGTTGAATACTTAGTGATAATACGTAAGTTTTTTGGTTGGTGTATTTCGAGAACTAGCCTAAAAAAACCACCCTTAATTTTTTACATTTTGGTTTCCTGGCTTATGATTGGTTGAAAAATTATGAAAAAAATATGAAATGAAATACTAAATATCAGCTTTCATGCCGCTTTGGTTTCATTCAAATATTTATCAGTGTTTCTTGGAAAAACAATTTTAAAGTTGGAGGTTGCTATACTTCGTTTCACGAGGGTTTGTACTTTCGTCATCAATTGCCTTACCTTTTTTAACAAATTAAAAAGGTCAAAAACAAACTGAAACAAATTAATGACGTCAAAAAGGTTGGTCGTTTCTTAAAATCAAAATGGCTGCCGTTCAGCAGCTGATTTTTTAAAACTACAATAATAATATCCTAAAATATGGGTTATGAAATTATGTAATTTTTCAAACTTGTCAAAAAAATTGTTTGGTCAAAAGTAACGTCAGATTTTATTTTCATATTCGTATTTTTATTGTGTAAAATGCCTCGACGGTATTCAGAAGGTGAACAAAATATGATTTTAAACCTTATTGACTATTTCACACAGGAGAGAGATGCAGGAATTAACCTGTTACCACTTACTTAAAATAACTGCAAATCGTTATATACGTGCTATATTCCAGGTATTAACTGCAAATTGTTATATATGTATTATATTCCAGGTATTTCTTTCTGGTTTCTATAAGGCTTAACACTGTTGGCTTTAAAAAATGAAATCTTTCTAAAAATGTTGTATTCTGTTTATTACTTGTTCCATTATGCCGACTAAAACACCCATTTTCTAAAAAATCGGGGATTTCGATGGTCTTTCACCAAGAGAAACACAAAAAAAATCAACAAAATTGAAACAAGAATAACGTTAAGTCTAGATATTTTTAGGCTGAGATAAAGCGAATCTTGAATCCGGCGATAACGCTGGTCCAATCGAATTTTTGATTTAAGCTTAGCTTTACCTTAAGAAAATTAAAAATTTTATTGGTGCAATTGGATCATGATGAATTAAAAATTTTATTAGAAAACAATTCTGAACGTGCTCTAAAGAGCACTTTGAAACGTACTTGCATCAATATTGCCTAACTTTAATTAAAAATGTGAACAGCATTGAATTTATATGAATTAGCTACGACAACCCTTTTTTCCAAGTAATGACGTCATTGATGACGTAAGTACAAACCCTCGTGAAACGTTCTATACCCCTTTTTTTGCAAAAACGGATGATACTAGGAGTAAAATAATTGGCCAAATATTATTTCCAACAACTAGCAACATAATAAAAGTACTAATGTCAAAAACGACGCCGGTGCAGCTTTCGTATGAAAACTCAGTGAGATGCTTAAGAGTGCATTTACGCTACACCTTAGGGGTCGGGCGAAAGGACGCGGAGACGGTGGGCGGAGACTAACAAACTCTCACTACCACAATTTTCGTATAGCCGCATTAAAATAGTTATTTACATTACAAGATGCGAAAGTTTACTTTTTGGTGTGAGGTGGTTTTTAAATGGCCGAGGCGAAGCAGAGGCTATTTAAAACCTCCGAACACTTGAAAGGCCTTTCGCATCGTGTAATGTATTATATTTTTTTCTGCTACTGTTCTATGTATCGCATAATTTAATAATCATTAACATCATGTTTTAATAGAAATATCAGAGATTTTGAAATTTTACCTGTTAAAAATTAATCCATAGCAACACATTTATTGTTGACATTGTCTGTCATCAGCACTTCTCAGATTTGGAATTATTGTTAATTTAGTATAAATCCATTCCCATTTTAAAATGTTAAATGAATATGAAAATGGCATCAAAAGACAGCTGACCTTGCGTGTGCCTCACTTCTGCCAGACAAATCTAAAGAGGGTACCATCAAACATATAAATCGTTTTCTGAATGGCTTGCTACAAAAAATGTGGGGCGGATTGACGAGAATGTGATGTTGGCGTATTTTCAAGAAAAATCCGAGTCTTTATCACCACCAACCCCTTGGTCTGTATATTCCATGCTCAAGTTAACAATTTCCGTAAACAAAAATCAAGATATTTCGGAGTTCAAGAAACTAGTTGCTTTTATTAAAAGGAAAAACGATGGTTATGAGGCAAAAAAGTCAAAAAATTTTAAAAAGAAGAAATCATAAAGTTTTTACTTAACGCGCCTGATCAAAGTTACTTAGTAATGAAAGTAATAGCCATTATGGGAGTGGCTGGGGCATGCCGGACAGACGAAATATACAGAATGAAGCTAAGTGATGTAGAAATAAGAAATGACGTGGCTATAGTAAAAATAGTGGAGTCTAAAAATAAAGATAAAAGATACTTTGTAGTAACCAACGATGAAGGCTCAGTTCCTTATGTCAGATTTCTACAGGAATATATTAAGCTGAGACCAAGGAATGCTCTAGATGAGCGTTTATTGTATCGTTATGAAAGAGGTAAATGTGTTAATCAAGTAATTGGAAAGCACACTATTTCAAATGTACCTAAAGAAATTGCGAAGTTTTTGAAGCTTGAAGACATCAGTAGATACACTGGCCATTCTTTTAGAAGAACGTCAACTACGTTCCTTGCCAATGCTTCGGATGTCGATATTTTGAACTTAAAAGCATGGAGGTTGGAAGTCTTCTTCTGTTGCGGAGGGATATATTGCTGAATCCTATAGTAATAAGGTGGAAATTTCAAAGAAGATTTTACACGAAATTCCTACCAATATTTCCTCTAATGAAGTAACAGTGAAAAATATGAATATTAACGTAGTTAAAAGTGATAACCCAACAACAAATTTAAAAACTGTTAATTCAAGTATTATTCCTCCAATTTCTTTTGCTAATTGCTCAAATTGCACAATTACTTTTAATGTTAATACCTAACCTAGTTTTTTAAAATATTTTGTCATAAATTAGTTACTTTTATAAATAAATCCTAATATTTCCCACAAGCATATTTTCTTTTTTTTACTCTTACTTTTTCGTCCAGGCGCTGAAAATATTACTTTCGTAGCTAGCAACGCTTAGCAACCAGGTAACACGAAGGTTCTCTTTCGTTATCATTCGCGTTGCTAGGACCACAAAGTTTTCTTATTTATACAGTAGTAGAAAAATATTATATTTTATTTAGCTTCTTCCAAATTCGGTGTATCGATGCGATGTTGTTTCCGATTGCAAGCCTACAGGAGAGAACGTTTTTCGGTAACTATTTTTCACTTAAATGACATAAATTATACCCTATTTTAAAGGTAAGGAAATAATCTATGCCTCTGCTGTAACGGATTTTTGAAATATGAGTCGAGTTAAGAGAAAATAGTATCTAAACATAACCGATTTTAGGGTGACTTTCACTCAAGGAAATATTAAAAACTAAATCCAAATTTAAAAAACTATTACAGCAGAAGCCTAGATTTAAGTGTTGTCTTTCATATAGTTTTTGAGAAAAACATTATGCCCCGAACCCCAAATTGGATCCAATTTTCGCGGCGCGAATGGACTCTTAAAGGGAAGGAAATTTCCAAAAATCTCAAAATTTTGAAATTTTAATTTTTACCAATTTTGATTCAAAAAGAACACATGACGCCGATATTAATTTTCTGATAGCACTAACAATTACGGAGATACCCCATAAAAGTGTCAAAAGTGGGACACCCTATATGTACAAAAAAAGGATCTTTTAATGTAATTTTTCCTGAATTATTTTTCTATTAAATACCAAACACCCACTTGCTGCGTAATAAATGATATGATCTGGCAAGTGAAAAACCTCTCCATGCACTTGCAATTTAATGAAGTAAGTGAGCAATAATAGACAGGGCGCAGTTAGGGGAGCTAGCGGCTGCCAAATGCTCATTCTGCAGGCCACGTGGCCGGTGAATTATTTTATTGTAATCGTCAGTCGAGTGGAAGGTGTCCTTTGTACGTATATACCTACTGAGTTGTCATTGTGAAGGCAGATGTTATAAAATAACTATTACATTCTAAGGTATAGAATAGTTGCTAATATATAGGCTGTTTCAAAATTAAACGTAAACCTCTTGGCAGCGTCTTCCTCTTACATTAAAATAGGACAACAAGTATAACATGGATAATAAAATGCCCTGTTTTTAAAAAACAACATGTTAAAGGGTCTTCTTCTTCTTCTTACCTGGGAGCCGCCTTGATTCACTACCGGAGGCAGCGCAGCCTCTTGGGCTTTTTGTGCCTTGTGTTAAAGGGTCAGTAATGAAAACGTTTTTAAATTAATTCCAATTTTTACGAAAATAAAATTTAAATGAAATTTTACGGATTTGTATTATACTTTATATAAAATCAAATAACATAAAAATAAATAAATATAATTGCTTTATGAATACGCATATAAACCACTAAGCAAAGAACATCTTGAGCACGTTTTGTAACGTTTTTCAAAAGTAACTGTGATAACGTTTAATTTTAAACGTTATTTTATCATGTCTGTTTCGTTTTCTTGAATTGTTACTGATAATTTTCGTTTCTGTAACATACCCTTGTGAATATTTTTAATACGGTATAGAACAACATCTTACTGACGTAATATTTATGTACTTTTACATTAACGTTAAAATGTTGCCATGTATAGAATGGTCTTTTAAATACAAGTTCGATACATCTGTTAATATACGTATCAGATACGATTATAATTTGTTAAGACATAATATGTTATTGGTGTAACGTTATAAAAATAACATTATTTAATGCAGAATCGTTACGTTTACTGCGTCTACCACATTTCCTCGTGGAAATGTAAACACAATTAACATATCGACCTCGTTTGCTTAAATGTACCCCTCACAGAGATAGTTACATTTTTTGACAACGACGCCAGGTTTAGAAAGAAAGATTAGCTTCGCTTTAGTATAGCGATGGAGCATATTCGGATGATTTTAATATTCGAATATTCGTATTCCGGAAGATCTTCATATTCGGAATATCATTCGACATATGAAACATTGACGGATCAACTCCAGTCGATATTCGACTTACCCCGAAGTCGAAGCGTTTGCTTTCGAAATAACGAATTATTCCGGATAAATCAGTTGTCGGAAGATGAAAAATGAATTATTTTGTTTCGGCCTTTAATTTCAGTCGACTATTTTGGTTACTGGGTTGATGTTGTGTTCGCATACGTATTCTTGTACGTTTTAAATTTGTTTTGCTGTTATTGGTGGTGCGGCGGAAGTTTTGTTTTTGTTTTAATTCGTAATTATTGGTGTGGTGTATAGAATAGTATACAGTGGCCCCCAAAAAGTCGACATGTTGTGAAAAATTTCTATTCTTGATATTAATAAACCGCGAATCGAATGAACTATCATCCGATAAGTAGCGGTAATATACCCCAGCCGATTGGAATACGAATATTCGAATAAGCGAAAGAAATATTCGAATCATTCGAAACATTTCTATATTCGAATATCGTTCGGAAGATCATTCGGAAGGTTCCATCACTACTTTAGTACTTAACCTTACTTTATTTTAAAAACAATTGTGTTTTGTGTTGTAAGTTTAAAGTTTTTTCTCGTGATATTAAAGGGAAATATGGATCGGAAAGTAAGTATATTACACTCTTTTCTATTTTACTTCAGTTTTATGTATGTATGTAGGTATATAGATAAAATGACCAAAAATCCAGATTTTGAAGGTTAGGTTTTTAAGCCATAAGTCTAGAAAATCCAGCATTAGCCGTTTCTTTAAGATAAATATTGGGGTATTAAGTCCGGATGAAGTTTGGTGAGGTACCTCCCATTCCCTAGATACATATAAATTAAAGAAAGTATAGATTACAATTTTGTTGCTTTATACCTTACATATTAGTCATTTTTATAAGACTGAAAAGTACTGTTTTTGCAAGTCGAGTCAAGCGGTTTGTAGGGCGAGCCGTAATTGGCCGTAAGCGACTTCTGGAAGCTTGGCGAGACCTGCAAAACACTTGTTTTTCGGTCATGTAATGTACAATGTTTTTTAGACCGAAACTATTTAAAAAAAAAACAATAATAATATATTAATAATCGACAACAGGTCTATTTATCCGCTTGACATGGATTTGATACTTATTATAACAATAAGAATATTTTAAGACATCCACAGTACGGTAGTACTTAGGCTAAGCCTTCGTGGGCTGTACAAAGATAAAAAAAAATCCACTGAAGTTCATTTCCGTAACAACCATGCATAAAAACGGCTATGCTCCAAACAGCAGCTTATTTTTCATTTCATGGATCTGCAAAGTACCTAACAAATGGGTTTAGTGACAAATGAGTATTTTCCGATCGGTCAAAAAAAAACTTTTTAGGGGGGTATTTTAAATAAATGAAATACTTCGGTTGAATGAATTTGATTAAAGTTGTAGCTCAAAGTATTCACTGTGAAGTATTTTATTTTGTACTTTTTAGAGGCCCTGATATTAGACACTTGACACATAAATAATAGTAATAATAATAATAATAATATTAAAATTATTAGAAAATTAATTTTTAAATAAATTGTAGATGCAGCACATTATGTTTTCAAATGACAACTAATCAAAAAGTGGATTGGCAGTTAAAAAGAGAGGCATAGGTTTAACATGCTCAAGTAACGTAACTAGTATAACTGTAAGTAAAAGTTTTGTTAAGGGATAAATTGAATTTTTCATTCGATTGTTTATCAAATAGAAGCAGATCGCCCGAAACAGAAAAAAGAAAAAACCCCCCAAAAAGCACCAAAAATTCAAAAACCTAAGATGAACCTAAATTATAAAAAAATAGAAATTAAAACTAAATTTTAAAACATTTGGTTTAAATATTAATTTAGAAAATTCTAATAGTTTTTTTAATGTTTATGACGTTTTCGTCAAAAATACCATATAGTGGAGTAAAATTTGGAAGAAAAGTCGC
>JAHBCN010024873.1:0-11630 GCA_019359885.1 Listronotus oregonensis | reverse complement strand
AAAGACTGGTGCAGAATGTGTAAGGACTGTGCCTCCAGCAAGGGACCTAAGACACGAAGCCATGGCAAGACGAAGCAATACAATGTAGGAGCACCTAAACGTTTCTATGGTAACACTTTAACGTAACGTAATTATGACAACTCTTTAACCTTTAACTGTCTGTCAACTTCTTATCTCTTCGGAATACATGACTAAACTGGCCCGTGCTTATTTCCTTCGCGCTTTATATAGTAATGTGGAAAAGAATGGAAAGGTCTGGAAAAGTCTAGAATTAGCTGGAAGAATTCATTTACTACAGGATGCAAGAAAAGTGTTAAATAGATGGCTCCAGCGCCCTCAGGATAATCCGCAATGACCGTCGAAAAAGGGAAAAACTAAGGTAACCTATTTTTAATAAATTATTAACCCAAATAAAATAATTCTAACGTTTTACAATTCTATTAACTAAACAGATATTTTTAAAGTTTGTAACAATATTATAGCTGGTAAATTTTCTAAAGTGTTAAACCTTGGTTTACACTAGTAGTTAAGACGACATTGTACAAAAAACAGTCAAAATTTACGTATTGAACAAATCCACTAAAGATCTAATCTATCTACTATCTATACCTAGAACATCTTGTATAATTTAACCTATTTTAAAGTTTACTTAAAAGTTCGTTATGTTTTTTCCTTTTTGACTCCTGCTTCTATCACAACTTTAAACGAATTTTCTGTATTTTCATAATCAATTTTAAACAAAGATATTCAGAAAACTTTCGAAACTTTTCGAGTGCCAAAAACTTTTATCAAATGTTTTTCCATCTTTTACCACTTTTACAGTGGTATTTGAAAGCTAAAATTGTTTCAACTATAGATAGACTTTAACAAAGTAATTTATAGTTTAAATGTTTTTAGAAAATGTTTTGTTTATTTAGGGTGTATTTCTTTTAGTTGTATAGTAGAATTCTCAATACAAACAACGAAAAATGGTCACTAGGGTGACTGTAAGACGCTTAGGCCATTGGCAGGCAAAAATTCTAGTAGGTACGACTACTAGGATTGGTTGGTCTCTAGGGCATACAGCGGTGTGATTATTACCAACAAAGATGAAACATATGTTTTACTCTTGGCTGGACCCGGGGTTATCATGATGTAATCCCAGGTTTAACCATTTTTTATCCACTTCAGCTTCATGAAGTTTATAAAAAGTTTTAAAAAATCTGTTTCTGCAACAAGGGGACACTTGCTAAGAGTTATTCGTCCCTTTATCCTTAATTAACAAACACTAGTACTTCTGTTTCTGTAAGTTCCAAGATCAAAAATTATTTCTTCTCCGTACCTCTATTTACCGACAATCGCAGCCAAATTGTCAATGTATTTTATGTTAAAGTTATTTTATTTTACTCTTTTATGTCGTTCCCATTGTGAGATTATGTACTTTATTAATGATGTTTTGGACTTTAAAACTATAATTTATCTATAAAATAAAGTAAATATGTCTACTACAGAAAACGCATTTAAGTTCACATCGAGTCTCAAGGGAAATGCCACCTTTATCCTCATATCAATAATATTTTTATTACCCAAACGTCCCTAACCTGCATTAGCTAGTAAACGAATTCTCTTTTCAAGTAGGGGTGAGTAAAGTTATCGATTAAGTACACATTTTTAAAGCATATCGATATTATCCTAAAAAAACTTAATCCTTCTTTTTCTTTTTTTCTGGGAGCCGTCTTGATTTGCTAAGGAAGGCAGCGCAGCCTCTTGGGTTTTTTGTGCCTAATCTTTCATTATTTTTTATGCCAATCCTTTCATTAGTCTTGTTCCTTTTACAAGTCTGTATAACCCCAAAACTAGTTAGTTGATATATTCCTGTGGGCTCATTTTCGGTTGCCCAAATGATGCCTGGCTTTTGTGATTAAACGATTCACATTCGCACAGGATATAGGAGGCTGTTTCCCCTCGTCGCACATTTTGTAACTTGGGTCCCTATTGTATAACCCTATCTTGTGTAGTTGTCCTCTTAGGTTATTGTGCCCTGTTAGCTTTTCCTACTTTGTCTGAGAAGTTTTTCCTTCGTTCTTTTGGATGTTTCCCTTATGAAGCCTTTTTAATGTCTTATACTATTGATGCTCCCCCAGTATTCCTCGTGTTTGTTTCGGACTCGTGCTGTGGTTTTGGTGACTCCAAGGGCAGGTATTGGTCCAAAGTATGGTGTGAATGATCCTTCTCTCGTTAACTCATCCGTTATTTTGTTGCTTTCTATTTTTCAATGTCCTGGGTACCCACAGAAGAGTTACCCTGTTGCGATGATTTAAAGAGGGAATTGGGTGAGCAAGCCGAGGTGAAATTTAAAGAATATCAGAACTCTAGTGATCAGCGACCAGAAAAGAAGCGGAGTTGGCAAGCAGATCCAAACATTATTTAACTCCTTGACGTCCGCAATGTAAAAAGACTATATGATTCTCTGAAAGCTGGCCGTTATGAAAATATTGTTACATTGGAGAATACGATAGACCTTAGAAAACTAATATCCGAGTCGATGCAGTATGGTAAACAATCTACACCATTTACACCCAAGTCTGTAAAAAAAAGACAAAGTGAACACTTTTCTCCGACAGTAATAAAAAAACCACGATTTACACTTAATTTTACTGGCCCTGTTCAAAAACATGACGAGCTTTGCTGCTCAAGAAGAGGAAGAATATAACGATAATCCAATTGATGCCGAGACACGAGAAGACAGTTCACCAATGGCTCAGGATATGAACGATGGCGAGGGAGCTGATTTAAACAGAACTATGTATGAACATAACCCTGAAGAAAGTTACTTTGACGACGAGCTTAGAGTCGATCCTCAATTTAATCCTGTTCAAATGGATAGTATTGCGGAAGAATCCTTTAGGGAATATCTAGATCAGTATGACCCGCTACCGAGAGAATATGTGAAAGGATTTACAACTGATACGGAAAACGAGTACGATCGCACATATTTAAAACATGATTTAACCACCGATCATCTAACTTTTGGTGATTTTCGGCTTGAATTTAACGGACCGGATATTTATATTAAAGGAGAAAAATTTACTGGAACTCCTGGACTATATGAACTTTTAGTTAAGACCAATCCATTAAAAACAAATTGACCGCACTAGATGAGCGAGCATTCACAAAAATTATTTTGCTAACAAATGCAAACAAGAGAAATTTCTATGAAAAGGAACAATCTGCTGGAAATAGAGGTATTAAATATATGCTAACAATTAAACTATTACTTGAACGTATAAAAGAAGAAAATGCAAGAAAGCAGAGAGAACGTGACAAGCAACTACGAATTACACGTGCACAACAGCCTCAGGGTTATGGCTTACCAATCGATAGTCAGTCTGGTTTCTTACCTGATTACAAAACATTTTCCAATAATAAAATTGACTACGTTTACTGGGATGATCCAAATGAGCTTGTGGATAGATTAAAATTGTTAATGGCAAGTAAGGTAGCTGGTAATAACTCTCATGAAAACGAGATTAAAAGTATTCTTGAAGAGTTAAGAGAAGCTGGTATCATTGAATAAACTGATTAGACATAGTAACACAGTATCATTAGCACGATGACTCTCGACAAATTCGGACGTAATTTAACACATCCCTATCATCTAGCAAAAAAGCTTAAAAGAGAAAATGATTTGAAAGATATTCCTGAAAAGACTTTGTATGGTTACATGAATATAATGTTGACTTGCGAAAAGGGTTCATCAAGGTATCTTTTTATAAATGGTTTAAAATTTGACTATTATATGTTTCCTATTAAGATTGGAATAATTGAATATGTTAACATTGACTCACCTGTAAAAACTTTTATTAACAAAAAAGAATATAAAGTACCAAGCGATTTACTGCAGCAAGAGTTAAAATTTGATGATAAAATTACGTTTTTAGGAGACAAACTTAAATCACATACTAAAATATCTGTTGAGTTTGTAATTAAATATCCTATTTCATAGGTTTGGTATAAAAAACATCTTTGTAATTTTAGGTTAAGTATAGTTAGTAGAAAGTAATAGTTCTGTAAAAGTGTAACATTGTAATTTTATGTTAAATGTAACAATGTGGCTTAAATAAATTAATTTAATATATACAATGTGTTTTATTATTCCAAAATTATGGTTTAAATTATACGAGCTGAATATAAGGCTCTTCGCCCCACGCTTAAGCCCCAGGCCTGGTGCTTAAGCGTGGGGCCCCCACATGCTAGGTTTGACATTTGACGTTTGACAAGTGACAGCTGACATTTGACAGGCGCCATTATTTTAACGCATGCGTAGGACCCTTAGTTATGTCTCATCCACGTAAGCAGGTTCTAAGTCACGTGGTTCGCGAAATATGACAGGTGACAGATGACATTTGACAACTGACAGGCGCCATTTTTTTTAGCACATGCGTAAGACCCTAAGATAGGTCTAGCCCACGTAAGCAGGTTCTAAGTCACGTGGTTTTTGACGTATGATAGTTGACAGGTGGCATTTGACAGGTGACAGGCGCCATTTTTTTAGCGCTTGCGCAGTTTCCTAAAATGGGTGTAGCCGTCAAGATTACGAGATAATACGCTCCTCCGGAGGCGGAGGATGCAGAATGCCCTATCTATCCCTACTCTCGTGTTTGTTTCGGACTCGTGCTGTGATTTTGGTCACTCCAAGGGCATGTATTGGTCCAAAGTATGGTGTGAATGATCCCTCTCTCGTTAACTCATCCGTTATTTTGTTGCTTTCTATTTTTCAATGTCCTGGGTACCCACAGAAGAGTTACCCTGTTGCGTTCTCATAGGACTTCCAGTTTTTTTGGCATTCCCATGTCAGCTTGGACGTTCCTTGGGGTTTACTAGTGCCCCAAGTGACGCCTGGCTATCTGTTATTATGCAGATCCGCTTATTTTTATAAGCCCTCCTGTTATTTTCTTATGCACAGTGAAGTAAAGCACCCTTATCCTTGGCCGATGTTTTGGAGGCAACTCTATACCACCGGGTTTGCAATGAAATTATCCCTATATAAATGTAAAATTTATTTGGTGAGTAAATGGTTGCAAATTAAAATATTTACTTTCCTGTTCATACAAAAGTTAAAAAAATGTTAGCTAAAATCTATGATAGCCTTGACTGTAATTTCTTAGGCAAACCATTAGGGATACCTTTGTTAAAATTAATAATATTTGATAAAATATAGTTTTTATTCGGTAAGCAGATGGTTGAAGATCTATTAATTACTTTAATTTTTTATTATTATCGCTTGGGAGAGACCAAGGTCTAAGTGTAAGCAATTTTTTCAATTGCGGTAAAGTTGAGTGATCGAAGAATCCTACCCGTATTTTAGTTAACCCGTTGGTGGGGTGCCAAAAAGACACTTTTCGCAAATACCAATTTTAGCCGTAGTAGGAAGACTGCTAACCTTATGGCTAGCGTAATTTGATAGCTATATAGCTTGCAAAAATAAATTTGCATCTAACTATTTTTAAAATATCTTCTAAAGTAATTAAGAGTGCATTTACGCTACACCTTAGGGGTCGGGCGAAAGGACGCGGAGACGGTGGGCGGAGACTAACAAACTCCCACTACCACAATTTTCGTATAGCCGCATTAAAAATATTATATTTTATTTAGGTTTTCAAATTCGGTGTATCGATGCGATGTTGTTTCCGATTGCAAGCCTACAGGAGATAACGTTTTTCGGTAACTATTTTTCACTTAAATGACATAAATTATACACCATTTTAAAGGTAAGGAAATAATCTATGCCTTGCTGTAACGGATTTTTAAAATATGAGTCGAGTTAAGAGAAAATAGTATCTAAACATAACCGATTTTAGGGTGACTTTCACTCAAGGAAATATTAAGAACTAAATCCAAATTTAAAAAGCTATTACAGCAGAAGCCTAGATTAAAGTGTTGGCTTTCATATAGTTTTTGAAAATTATCGATAACTTATACCGTTTTTGAGAAAAACATTTTGCCCCAAACCCCAAATTGGATCCAATTTTCGCGGCGCGAATGGACTCTTAATGGGCTTCAGTGAGAAAAAGGTCCTTTGCCGGATTTTTTAAATAAAATAATAAATTTAGCAGAAAACTAGTGCGTTAATACACTTATCTGTATTTATTTCAAAAAAAGTTCTTTTCGATATCCCAAAATATCGATACTTTGGCACATGTCTTTTCAGGACAAATTGAAAACACCTATGATATGATTATATGGGGGACCGCGTCATATCGTTTTCCATCACCCATTCAATTCCGGGAAAATGATTTAACTCAACGTAGAGTGGGCGCACAAGCGATTTGCAATTTCGGCGGCATTGACGGGACTTTTTTGTCGATCGACTATAATAATGGCGATTTCGTTTGCTCGATCAAGCAAAGTATTTTAATGGAATATAAACATACTTATCTACAATAGGTTGTCTAAAAGAGTTTCTTTATTAATTCGAATATATTTAAAAAGTAATATGAACTTTTATGTATACCATCAGATCAGTTTCCGAATGACCAAAAAAGTTGCTTAAACCATTCAAGCAATTTGTAGATTGCTTAGTTAGAATAAACAAAATAACTGCTACACTAAGAAAGAAAGTACTGTTACGTGACATTTAATATATATACACGATTGGCAACCAAAGAGCTTTTATGCCAATTTTAATGTTTAGTTCTGTTTAATTTGCCCTGTTCCACTTCCAATGCGATGACGGGCGACGGCGATTCTGTTAACATATTGGTGGCTGAGGCATGCAGGGGCCGCGTCCAGCTGTTTTCTGCATCACTTAAAGTGATAGACTTTTTTTTGTGAGACCAATTAACTCAACTGAATTACAGGTATCCACATAAGAGGCCTCTAAATTTAGTTGAGTTAAAGAAAAAAATATTTGACATTATTAACTTCATTACACCAAATGGTATTGTCGAATGTTAGGACGGAGTTTTATAATTGGTTCGAGTGCTGCAAAGCACAGCACGACAATGTCTTTAAGCATTTAATAAAATGAGAATGCTTTTTAATTTATTTTTTAGACTTATTTTTGTTATTTAATTAATTTTTAAGAATGAAGAATGGTCATAAGTTACTTTTTTAATGTCAGTTTTTATTTTATTGTAGGCTTAAGTCTGATGAGAATTTAACAACCTTTTAATTACTGTGGTATTAAATACAACAGTGATTAACATGACCGCATAAAATCGAAAATATCGTAAAAAATCTCCAAAAAATGGGATTGACAATCATTTCTTTAACGTCCGGGGTCCAGCTAATACTGCCGAGTGCCGATCGCCGTCCGCGCATCTCCTTTTTTCTCACTAAAAATCTTTGCATGCAAGAAATTGGTTTGCCATCCACGTATAGTAAAGAATATTAAATTGTGTAGAAATTAAGGAGCGTTTTCCCCCTTATTATAACTGCGTTATTGTTACAAATAAAGGCTGTAAAAAAATAAGATAGTTATGTCAAGTGGTTTGTAAGATATTTGATTTTAAAAATCGCCCATATTTACTAACTCACTGGCGTAAGCTAGATATACCTCTGGGTGCGGACAGTGGAGTCGCAGAGATACTTCATGTCGCAGTGCCCTAGTGAGTGGGAGGAGCCGCCAAGGCGAACGTCTAAGGGGTCGGGTTCACTATCACCAGTGACCTAGTATCCGAGTTCAGCTAAGATGTGCCGCCCTCATCCACGCCGGTGAAAGAGGTCAATGCTTGAGGTGTCGGGGCTTGGTGTTAAGTCCTAGTATCAGAATTGACCCTTGGAAGCTGCCAGTCCTTAGCGGCCAGGTAGACCGCACAAAAAGTCATTAGGAATCTCTCAACTCCGCCTGGAGGCCCACGTAGCTCCAATATCGGACGCTGCCACTGTGTGGTGAAATTAACCCGTTGTAACCAAGGAACCTATCGGTGAAGCACGGAGACCAATAGAGACTAGAGAGTGGTACGATTAGCTTGCATGACACCCTGGGGTTGATCCTGCGTAGCAGATGTCTGTGAAATAGGGGATAGTTGAACAGTCACTGCTGTCAGTACTGACGCTACTGACTGGCTGACTCACTAAATGACTTATCAAAATTATAGGGCACTTCTCGGGTTAATAAAACTATAAAATTTGGTATGTCAGTAGATTTTAAGATGGAAGTATTTTAGAAGTTTGCATCTTGATTGAACCTGAGTTTCTAAAAACATAATTGACTTAGAATTAAAAAAAAATATCCATGGAACTCAGAAAAAGGAGAAGAGATTATTCCAAAAACACTTGGGTAAAATAAGGGTTAAGTTTCTACCCAAAAATCTCCGCGTCTTAAAGTACTGCAATCTAGAATTAGACCAAGTATTATTAACTTTTTTTTAAATGATCTCTCTGTATTAATTAAAAAAACTGTCTGTATCACTAAAAATAAATATTTGTTCATACAGGCAGATCAGTAAAAAACTGGCCAAGTCAAAAAAGAACTTAGCCTTATTTTAGATCGCAGTACTTTAAGAGGACAAGTATACAGTAAAACTCCTAAAAATATTTTCACCAAAGTCTACTTGCTAAAGATTGTTTCTAAAACACAAAATTTTCGTTTGGACTTTTTATTTCCATTTGTAGGCAGTAACCAAAAGTAGACATCAACTATACATGCAAAAAGACATTTCCAGTGCTTATTTATGGGAAGTTTATAGGTAATTTTGTTTTATAGCGTCATAAAATTTGAATTTTCGGCCTAAGCACCTTGCCCCATATACATCAATATGGGTAATAAATTCTTGGAGTAACAGATATATGAAATAAAATATTTAAGTACATACACTAAAAGTATGATCTAGAGGTGTCTATCTAATCGTTTAACTTATGACTGCTGATAAGATAAAAAATTTAAATCGAAATTTGTCCTGTTATTTGTCATCATTGGTACGATTTTTCTAAAAATTTTTGACAAGTATTAAACCTGCTTATGATGAAACTCTTACTGTTAAATGCAGAACTCACTTATATTAATTATCCATTTGTTTAATCAATGTCACAATATTACATTTAGGATCAGGAAAGTAAAACATTGGCAAACAATATAAACATGCCTACACATGTAAATCTGTCGAGAATCCTCAAAAAAGAACAATTACTTCTTCAGTATCTAAAAAAAGATATATACTTTATAGTACAATAAAGAAGAAAATCGCTATATACAGACAAGATCTAAAAATGATAACACCACACTGTCGTAAATCTTCATGTCTCTATGAACTATCCAAAATAAATACCCACAATATACCCTTAGGTGGATTATCAGCTTTCAAAACTCTCTTACTTATTAACTAGCCAAAGTTTTTTATTTTTTTTAAACTACTTTTAATACACTGTCACACACTACATCTCCGGTAAAACAATGACCAAGACAAATTCTTTTACCTATAAAAAAAGAAGTTGAGAAGTTACTGAGTGACATGCATAGCATAACCAAGGCATTACAGAACCATTCCAGAGTTCATGGTCATTTCCAGTTGTTAAGAAAAATGTTGGCTCCACCAGATTTTGTGTTGACTTTAGAAAATTTATTGACGTCACGAAGAACGACAGTTTTCCAGTATCAAGAATTGACGTTAACCTAGTAGAGCTTTATTCAAAAGATAGAAAAAAAGCTACTTTTTGACCGGATCCAAATTCTGGCAACTTAATGATAATATGCAATTTGGTCCATGCAATACCCTTCTTCTTTTAAACTTTTGATTACAGAGACGATTTTTGAAAACTTGCTTAAAATACCCAAATGAAATTTAAATTTTTTGGAAATTTAACGACCAATTCTTCAAAAATGTCGAAGAGGTGTTCCAGAATCTAAAACCTGCTCAGCTGAAGCTAAGTTCACTAACCAGAACAATCCAGAGACAGAGAAAGAATGATCAAAGTTTGAAACATTTTTATTTGTTATTGAGATATTTAAAAAAAGTTTTCTGGTAACTAATTGTGCATATCAAAAAAAACTAAAAGAGCATTTTAACACTTTTCATGTGATGGTTGCTATGGCGGCAAATATAAAAAATGTGATATAACCTGTCAAAGGGAGGTTAGGAGTTAAGTTATAGAAAAAAAACAGTCACGAGTGTCAAATTTTGTTTCATTAATCCCAAAGAAAATGTTTCGTTATAATAAATATTTTAGTGATATTAAAATTAGGGAATAACTTACAATTTAAGATTAGGAATTTTGGATTATCATGGTTATATGGAGAGTAACATTTAATAGCAATTTATATAATTAGTATATAAATTATATTGAACGAATATTTTTATAAACTAATGAATCAATAAAGCCCTTTATGTACGAGTTATATACATGATTTTATACACAATTGCGATTGGATTATAGGTAGTTAAAAAAAATTGTAAAAATAAAAATTTGATCATAGCTAGGGTTTTACCTCGAGAGGTGAATGAGCAATTGCCACAGCGGTTGCTATGAGATGTAGATGTTTATGTCGAATAAGTTGGCATTAAAAATTTCTTAAAATAGCTAAAATCGTTAAAAAAAAGAATCCAAAACGAAAATATTATCAAAAGCCAAAATGGAAACCTCAGCTGTTTTAGAAGAAATAAAGACGGCTGTAGCAGTAGTTAAGGACTCCTTACTACTTGCGAAGTCAAAAACGTTGTACGAAAATACATACAAAGCGTATAGACAGTGGTGTAATGAAAAAAAATTGCAGACGACCGATAAAGACGGAATCTTAGCCTACTTTAGCACCAACTTTTCGAAGTATAAAAGTTTAATTACGTATAAATTTGTTGTTAAATATTTATTTAAATTTTTAATAAAATTTTTAAAATTGTTGTTTGGCCCTTTGCTATTGACAATGACAGTTCCTTTATCTTACTAGTAAAATAAAGTAACTTTATTTTACTAAAAAAATAAAGTGCTCCGTTATGGACGCAAATGTGTTCCATTAATAGTACTTTATCGACCAATCGTACATAAACGCAGTTTATTCGTAAGTTCGCATCTTTATAGCCCTTATGTGATTTTTAAATTTTAGAATAATAAGCTATGCAGCTGTAGTCTTTCTCAAAGTATACCGTGTTAGCTCTTGCCTTCATTTATGGATTATACCTGCCGACAGCAAGAAAACTGCGGATCGGTAGGTATTAAAGATAAGAACATTAGGGACGGACTTTAATAATATGAAGATTTATAATTTATTGTTTATTTAGGTAAGTACAATCTTAATAAATTTATAACTGCATTATCTATACATAATTACATTTTTAATCTAAATATCTAAATCTAATTCTGTTTCACTATCAAAGTCATCATTGAGATTAATTACAATAGGATTTATGTTGTTTTGGATGTAAATGTAAGAGTCCTCAATTTTTATAATGTGCTGCAGTGAATTTTTCCAGCTCTCATCTGGTATGTTAGTAATTATATTTTTATCAAATTCATAACACTGGGACTTAAAGTAGGTGTAACATTTTCTGCTCTGATCTTTGATTTTACTTGGTTTCACAAATGCTCTATGGGGTTAAACCAAGGAAGTTTAAAGGTGTATGGAAGCCCATTGCTATGGCCCATTTTGATCAAAAAAAGTCCAGCCCAGTATGAAAATAACGTCAGAGTTCCCCCCCATTCTGGCAATAACAAAA
>JAHBCN010024872.1:0-11747 GCA_019359885.1 Listronotus oregonensis | reverse complement strand
CACCCTGTATCTTAATAACTAAGCATTTAGGGCCTAGTTTATATGAACTTTTCGTTAAAATCGATCCAGGAATGCCTCCTTAAAATTTTGAATACCATTAAGTAACACCCTGTATATTATTTGTATTCAGCTTTTCCCATCACTGTAGGATTATTTATCATAACTTCTTTAAATTTTGTGGCATAAATCTTCGTTATTTTTACAATTTATATAATACGTTTTCGATCGAATTAATATTGGGACTAAAATTGGACTATGGCAGAACTTCCAGTTTAAAATCATTTCCTTTCTGCATAGACCGTGTGGACTGGGCAGTTATCTTGTTGATATATAAAAGTATTGTTGAAATAAGTTTGTTCAGTAGATAGAAGTATTATGATTTCTCAAATTTTCAATCATTCTGGACGCTAAACCTTCTCTTTATATGCCAGAAACACCAAGCCTATTTACATATAACCAGCCCCACACATTTGCAGACGAACGTCTTGATCAAAAAGGCAGGAAGCTGGTATATCGTTCTTAACATCATTATGGGGTTTCTTCTATCATTCTTTAGAGTACCTTGTCCAGCCTTTCTTAACTAGACTCCAGAGTCTTGACACTGGCCCCCATTATCCCGCCGGTTTTGGCTTTCCTCACAAAGCCTAAAATAAGCCTACATAGTGTTCACAGTAACACCCATGTACCTGTTTCTTCACCTCCTGGCAAAAACCTACACAGGCTATCTCCACCAGGCTTAATCTTTCCAGGTGCTTGTTGACAGGTGCGTATGGGGGGTTTAGGTTAAAACCCCCAAGAAAAAAAATTCCCACATGGTGGCGGTAAGCGACAACAAGTGTGGTCACGTGGTCAGGCAGTCAGGGTTGCGGGCGGGTATCGATTTAAAGCTATTTTTTAATGAATTTAGTTGGTAGTGATAATCTTTTAAAGAAAATGGCAAAGGATCAAATCAAAGCTCACTCTAAATATTTTTGAAAAAAAAGTTAACTGAAGAAAAAAATGAAGAAAGACAGGCATCAAATTTAGAATATAATCGTTACGGATCAAAAGAATGCCAAAGTCTTGAATGGTTTGGCGTGATGAGTAATTGAGGTTTCGTATTAAGATAAGAAACTGTCTGTCTGTATGAATTTTAGTCCAACTTGGATCAATTGTACTTTCCGTTCTCGCCAGAAACGGTGAAAAGGTTTGAAATGAGTGGTTAAAGATTTAAAAAAGTATGATTTATTAATTTATTCACTTGAAATGTGGAAATGTGGTTTCCATTAGATTTCGATTGAGTACAATGTTCAAAAACTTTAAACTATTTTTTTATTTTAATAGTTTAGTGTATGACAGGTAAGAAAGAGTTCCTTCCCAATGTTTATAATAATAATGATATTGCTGTCTTAGAAAACGAGAATTTTGTATCCAAAAGAAAAGTAATTTTTTAAATCGGTGTGGGTTCTACAGATAGACTTAACCCCATAGGGAGACAGAAATTTAAAATTTCAATTTCAGTGGCTGGGAAAATTCTATAAGTGGCTACATTTTCTGGCACCTGAAGATGGCGCTTACTGTAAATTTGGCTTTATCCCCCTCCTACTATAAATCCTGGTGTAGGTGAACAGAAGGTACTGATAAATCGGTGGTGAAACAGAAGGTTGGAAACTTGTGGTTAAAATTTTTTTGCAACTGGAAAAAAGACCTGAAAAATTTGAGGAGCATAAAAAAGCAAGTTATCAAACTTTAAAAAATTGGCATTAAGTTTTTGTTTTCCCGGTATATCTGAATACAATTTCAAGTATTACAACCAAAGGATCTATCTCCATACAACAGTATGAAGGATTATTTCACAAAAAATTAACTTTTTCGGATTTCATCAAAATGTTTGTTTGGGTCAAAAAAGTCTGTTTGTCTGTTGTGTATGTGCGTTTGTATTTTTCATCAAACCTAATTTAAGATTTAAAATTGTACTATCATTGTTAATAAACTTGTTTGAAAATCTTTGTTAAAATTTTGAAAACCCCCCCATTAGATCGCTGGCCTACGCTCTGCTTGTTGAGTTACAATATCCTGTTAGTTGATACCGTTATCCTTAGACCTTACGACTGTGGCTCAGTAGGTCCGAAGTAAACTTGGCCGAGCAGGTCTTAATGAACTGTTTTGTCGTTTCCTGGTGTTTGTAATACTAGCTTTGAAACTGTCTGTCTATCCAACTCTTAATAAGTTTTAAGAGGCCTGCCGAGATTCCACAGAATGGCTCCGGGCCCATCATTTCCATGGCTGACCCTCTTTGGCTAAGTCGTCGGCCTCTTGTTACCCCGGGTGTTCTTGGGCCCGGGTCCAAATACCGTAACTTGTTTGCCAAGCTGACATTTTCCAAGGCCTTCCCCCACTGTTTGGAATTAAATTTTGAAGAACTGATGGCCTTGGCCCCTTTGGCTGTCTGGTAAATGACGTGTGTTTTCCTTCTCCCTTTTTCTTTAATCCCACGGGCTGCATTTTGCTGCGATTTCCGCTTCTTTTTATTAATTTTTCCAAATAAACGTTATTGAATTTTAGGATAGTTTTTTTTATTCCTGTGACATAACTTTTAATTCGTTGTTTTACTGAAAGGTAAAAAATTTGTTAAACATTACTATCAGAAATTTTAAAAATAAAAAAGTCAATGTCTTTTTATTAACATAGTATAAACCCCAACAAAAATCAGCTGAAGCCGGTTTTTTTAAAATAAGGTAGGTTTCTTCTCTTTTTTATATTTCTATCTACGCCTTTTTTTATGAATACAACTGTACTAACTTCCCCTGGTCTTTTAAATAAATTGAGGATGGGAAAAATTTGGATCAGTCTGAATTGAACGAAGAAAGGGGAGGTTTGTGGCTTCCCCGATGGACAAAGGGGTGCATAAGAGTGGACAAGGTATTCTCTTTAGAGCTACTAGGAAAGAAAATATATTGGCTTAATTTAAAAAACAAGTTGTCACCGACAGTTCTTGTAAGCTAAAAGAGCTTTTTTAAAAATGGGTTATAAAAAGGTGAATAGCCCTTAACCCTAGCGTCCTTTTAATATTTTATTTTTAGATAATTTGGTTATCCCCGTTTTAATTTGGAAAAATAAATATGTATAGGTTTTAAAACACCCATTATTCGGAATAAATTAAATTATTTGTGTGTAATTTTTCTTATCTTATCAAGAGGAGTGGGTTCAATTTTTATCTTAGTCTGCAAATTTTGCAAACGGATAATAATAATATGTAAACATCATAAAATTTTGTTTTGTAGAGTAAAAATAGGTCAGAATTATCCAAACTCTAAATATACCATTTAACGGGCCATCTACAATATGTTTAAGATGGGATTTACCACCGAATCATTCACAATTATTATCGAGAACTAAGTAAATGAAGAAGATATAGCTTTCCCTAAAAAAAAAAAAAAAATTATATGTGATTGATATCTTGTTTTAGTTTTTTTCTTAAATTATTGTCATGTGAAAAATATAAAGTTTTAAATAAAGTTCATATATATATATATATATATTTTTTGTCGAAAGACAGCCCTTTATACCTAAATACCGCTTCTGCCAAATATTTTTTTATACGAAGTTCTATAGCAGAATTACAAGCAGTTAAATTTCAGATATAAAACTTTTCCGCGAAAAGGGCATCTACATCACGGGACCCACGTATTCACAACGCCGTCAAAAAAGGGCTCTAAACTAATTCCAATATTCTCCTCAAGAAATAGAAAATAAAATACCAAGCGGGCAATTCGGATATGGAAACACTTTTTTTGCGATCAGTGAATAAGTCCATTTTTATTTCTTTATTTAAAAATAAATACCATAATCTGTTTATCTTCATTTGAAAAAACATTAAGAAAACTATAGTAACAACAACAAAACATGTGTATTGCATTGGTTTAAAAAGTTGGTAATAGTTACACGGGATTTTTTTCCCAAACGATAATAAACAGTTTTAAGAGGTTTAACAGTGATGAGCAAAAAGAAAACCAGCCAGGCTAGTCTTGGTCTTGGTTTGGGTCTTCAACCTGTTTTGGTCTTGGTCTTGCAAGCCAAAGAAGGTCTTGGTCTGGTCTTGGTCTTACCAGGTCGGTCTTGGTCTTGGTCTTGCACCACCCGGTCTTGGTTTGGTTTTTGGTCTTCTGCAAGAGTCTTGTGGTCTTGCTTTTTTTTTTAGTACTAAAAACTGCAATCTTGAATAAAATATATATTTTTTTATTAATAAATATAAATCAAGATGGGGACTATATTTTGGTTTAAAATTTAAAAATATAAGTTTTAATTAAACGTACATTTAAATTATTTGATTAAAAAGTATTTTTAATGAAGGCGTTTATTTATTTATAGCGCCAGGGAGGGATTTAATTTTTTTTTGCCCATAGGCTAATAAATTTTGGCCGCCCTAATATGTAATATTTTTTGGATGTAAACTACACTAGTAATTTTATAAAAATTAAAACAAATTTAAAAAAAACTAAGAAAAATTTAAATTAACAATTTTTAAAACAAACAAATTTCAGGATATTTTTACCTATTCCCTAAATTTAAAGTATATTAATTTACCATTAAATTTTTAAAAAATGAATCGTAAATTTGCCGCCCATAATATTTGCCGCCCTAGGTTTCACCTACTGCCTTCGCGTAAATCCACCCCTTTTGCGCTTTTTTTGGTTAAATTAAGAAAACCTTCTTTTTATACATTTGGTGGCATAAAGAAACTTCTAGGGATAAGAATTATATAAATTTTCTTTGAAGAAGCGATAAAATTAAGCAAATACAAAACTTTTACGGGGAGCCGGAAAAAAAAACTTTTAATTTCAACCAGATTAAATATAGTGAAAAAAAATTTGATATGTAATTTGGTTTCGATTCAAAAAAAAGTTTTTAAAAACTTTTCAGTTTATATGAACTTTTTTTTTAAATTGGTTTGTGAAATACTTTTTAAACAATTGAGATACAAGGGGCCCAATGGTGGACAAATCGTATCTCCTATATCGTCCATTATGGTAAAAAACCAAACATACAAAAATTATAGACAAAAAGGAATAAAATGTAAAATTATTTTCTATTAAATTTTTCATTAATCCACTGCCCTCAAAAAACTCCCTTATTTTTAGCTTTTCCCCCAAAATAAAAAATTTATGGCAAAAATCAATTTAGAAAAAAACCCACCCTGTATATTATGCTGGAAATTGTTGTTATATAGGAACAATGTCGACGTAGATGGTTTTTAAAATTATTTTCGGTTTTATTTTCCGTCTAAACCGGAAGTGATTTTTCAACCATTTATATAAAAACTATTCCTTTATACATGGCAAATATTTTATATTAATCCATTACTTTCACATTATCTTAATTTCGAAGCAACTAATGGTGCCACAAGTTTTTTTGATCCACCCTGTAAGTGGCATTACTTAATAGTAATTAAAAAAAACATTAAAATTTAAAAGTAATATTCAGCTTATAACTTTTGTACCCCTAGTTTTTCTCTGTCTAAACGATTTCGGATGTCAAGTTTGTCGGCCATTGAGTCAATCTCATTATTTTTGAAACATTTATTAAATTTATTTTATCGTTGAAAAAAGAACTATAGAACTAAAAGAACAAAGTGATCGATTTAATTATTATTTTTTTTAAAAACTCTTACTTATTAAATAATCCCTCATTTGACAGTTCTTGCAGTTTTTGTCATTCTGTATGAAATGCCTTGATATTAAATAAAAAAAATGTTACAATATAAAAAAAAAGGCAAAGTGCAAAGTCTTCAGGTCGGTCGGTCGGTAGTCTTGCACACCCTCGTTTTGGGTTTCGGCTTGGTCTTCATACCCCGGTCTTGGTCTTGGTCTTGCAAGCGAAAAGGCATTTCTTGGTCTTGGTTTTTGGTCTTGGTCTTGCTGCCAAGACCAAGACCCAAGAAAGATCCCTCATCACTAGGTTTAATTTTTATTTTTTTTTTTAAAGTGATGGATTTTGACGGTATAATTACCCTTAACATTTATGGTGCATCGTTAATTGACATTAAACCATTTATTTTAAATAAAAAAAAAGGGCACGACTGATTTTTTCTTTTTGCTCTGAACGAAATAAATTAACGAAGTAAAAAAAAATAATATTGACAATCGGCAACCCTTGTGTCGTCATAACGCTATTTGGTCTGACGACAAATTTAAAAGGCCAGACGTAAACTTTAAATTTTATTTGGGCAAAACTATTTTTTTTTTGGGAAAAAATATTTGGGAGATGTTTGACCGACAAAGAAAGATATTTGACCTGTTTTTAAATAAAAATAACTTAATGCAAGAGGTCCATTGATTTTTATTTCTATTGTTTTTAAAAATTTGATTTCTTTTACGTCAAGAAATAAAGAAAAAATAAAAAAGGTCAGTTTAGACTTTATCTTTGAAATTATTTTTGGCATAGGCCATTCAACGAGGTTCAATTGGGCCATATTGTTACTTTTTTTTTTAAAAAATTTGGATTCTGGCTTATTCCTAATATAAAATCTATATTACATATTTATCTTTGTTAGTTTTAGAAAATTGTTTCCCCTATAACGTAATGCGGTCGTTTGAACATTTCAATCCCCTTTTCTCAAAAAACTAATAAAGATGATATATATAAAGGAGTTTTTTCGGGAATGACTTGAGAATCAAGTTTTAAAATATAAATGTTTTAACATTTTTGAAGTAACATTATTAGAAAAGTTAATTTTCGGTACCCGTAAAGACGGAAGTAGTTTTTTTTCCCCCCGATAGAGTCTTCAGGAAGAATTAAAATAAAATAATACATTTTTATAACATTTTTTGTTTTCCCATAAAACTGCATAATGTGCGGTAGTTTAGAATCCTTAATCGTATTTTCCGTAGAACCCTTTTAAAAAAATAGGTTTTAACTAAATAAATAAATTTAAATTTTCTTATTACGACACTTTATTTATTGGATAATTTTTAAAAAATTAAATAGTAATAAAAGGTTTTTTATTTATTTTGGAAAATAGAATAAATTTATTTTATATAATAAATTTGAAGTTGTTAAATTGAAAAGAAAAAAGAACAATTTTATTTAAAATCTAAAATACAAAAGTCAAAATAATGTCAAAGGTCATTTATAATTAATAAATAATATCTTGATGTTTTTTTGGTCCATTGTGGCTTTCCACATAACATTTCTTCGGCCAAAAGAAAGGGCAATGGTTTTTGTTCCGAACTGATTAAAGACATAAAATTTTGAAATTTCCCATACAAATTTTATTTATCCATTTTATATTTGTGGTTGATAATTGAAAGTAAATAATTAATTAAATACCTACATTGCATTGTTGTGAAATATATCAACCCTTTAATGATATTGTTAATCCATCCTTGTTGAAAGCTTTCTTCAGTCCAGGAAACTAAACAATACTTTGTGTTCAGTAAGAAGATTATTGAAACTTGTTTTTATTATATTATTGTTAAATAAAATTTGAGTAACTAATTGTGCTGACGTTAATAAGAAGAAATATGTGTAAAAAGTGTGTTGACTTGGCCCATATGCAAGGTCAATGATTCGTCGGCTTTACTTATCGGCCTTCTTGACTGCCTTGCTGCGAATGAATCATTGTAACTTGTTTGGCTTTTTATTTCTGAAGTCTGGATACAAAACTACGACTTGGGCTTAATCTCCGGCATTTTTGGCCGAAGCCGAATTTATAACCGAAAGTGGCATTAAACCGAATATGGCCGAAGTCGAACCCTCGTTCGGTATAGTAAATGCTCTTTATTCGCGGAGTATATGTTTCGTAAATCTGCCGCGAATACAGAAACCGTGAATACGGAATGGTAATTGATATGGGATTATAGGGGATACGTTTCTAGGTGACAAAATAAGAAACAAGTATATAAAAAAATTAATTTAATTAAAGTTTATTGATTAATTATTATCTTCAGGCTTAAGCAATGGTTTAAAGAATTTTGTAATTTTTTTTTCTTGGCAGTTTCAAAAATCCGCTTTATTCAGACTGATATTAAGCAGTGGCATTAGCAATTTGCCTCTTAAAAATAAGACTTCGTTCCTCACAAAGCTCTTTTGCCAACCTTAAACCTTCACTACGATTTTTCAAATTAAATGTCACGTTTCCCGTGCTTGTGAAAGCCTCTTCTTCAATGGGCTGTCAATTTAACATTTCCTCCAAGTCGGTTTCAGTCAAATCTTCATTTTGCGATTCAAGCAACTTTTGAATGTCACTTGATTCTATCTGTTCTAACTCATCTTCTTCTATTCCATTCGCAATTTCGACTATTAGTTCATTTGACGACGCGTTTACAAAGGATATTTGGTTGGATACCCCTACATATTAGAATTCCCTTTTTTCAATGTGATTAGATGTACGATTAGATCCGCGAATAAAGAAATCTTTAGCCCGAATATAGGAATTGGGGCGCATTTTTTAATCGACGAATAGTGACAACGCAAATGAAGAAAGCAAGGAGAATTTAATTTTTATCAAGACTAAACGTGTTTTAACACTTGGATATTTCTTGGCATTGCTTTTTTTGTGCCTCACACATTTTACATTATAACGGATTTAATATTATATTAAAGAATGAGTTGTTAAAATGAAATATTATAGCTGACACCGGGCTAATTTAAACAAATATACTGAAAACAGACTCTGTGGTAGATGTTTATAATTTGGAAGTTATAAAAACCTCAACGTCAAAATTGAACTTTCGATCAAACAGCAGGTGGAACAGATTTTGTGTCAAATAACTTGAATAATGTTTAAAAAAAAAGACATATAGGTTTATAAATGTGTTTTTTGCTTTACTTTGATAACTGTTTACATAATTTGTATGTTTAGTCTATAGAAACTAGCTATATGGCTGCTGACTTACTTCCTAAAATAATAAAGAGAGTCTTTTGTACGGTTAAAGAAATAATTTTGTAAGCTGATTAAATTATTGGTTTAAGTGACATAACACTTTTATGAGTGTTAAGATGGTGCAAAAATAGTTGGTTGTAAGTGGCTAGTAGACTATTACAGATAATTTTTCACCTCACTAGTTATATGTGTATATGGGGTGTCCGGAAAGTAGGTACGTGCACAAAATTTTATGAGGACCCCGCAGAATCCTTATATGAAAAATGTGTTTCGTCCAATTCTCTTAAAACTTTGCAAATTAATAGTTAAATATGCAATATTATAATTGTAAAAGGTTATTGCACCATCAAAATCCATCGCAATGACTACAAATAAAAATAAATTTCACAAAAAAACAGGTCGACGCTTTAAAAACTGTGCATTGTCATTTGAGAAAAACAAGTCGTTAGTAATCATGATTACCAATTTTTTTAACTATTGCAATATTTTTTAAATTGTTGTAACCATAGTTACTGACTTTCTAAACCAATGTAATACGTTTCTTCCTATTGTGTTTTCTGTCAGATTATAGTATTCTACTTTTTAAATAAATAAATGAAAATGGCACTTATCTTCTGATAGAAAATCAAAAGTGTTTCAATATCCGAATCAACTTCGCTTGGTATTTTATTCACTCCGCTTTCATCCCAGATGTAATATTGGACTTAGACCTTGTCGCCTCTGTCGATCAGGCGTTGTAAATATGCATCTTTAGACGTAAAGACTCTTTTCGCGGTGAAGTTTTTTATTTGAATTTTTAATGCCAGTAATTATGTTATAAAATTTGGTATAAAAAACTATTTGCAGAAGCATTTTTTAGGTATAAGGGGTTATTTTTGGCCAATAAAAAAGTAGGGGAAGGGATTAACTACTTTACCGAAATATTTAATACTCTTATTAAACTTATAGCCACCCACACAACCACTAGACTTAAGCCTGGTATCCTAAAAACATTCAACCACTCCCCTTCCCCAATCCCTTAGTACAGGGAGTAGTTGAATGTGTGATGTCAGGCTTAAGTCTAGTGATTGTGTAGACGACTATAAATTCGACTACAGTATCTAATATTTCGGTACGGCAATTGATCAATAATCTGACAAATGCATCCTGCTCATCTTTTAGGGTGTTGATGGAAGGGTTATTGATATTTTCGATGGGCGCGTCGAAAACTATCAAGTTGCAAAGTTTCAAAAAAATTTGCCAAAACCCATTTTCCATGAGTATTGTGCGGTATCCTTTTATGACTCATGACAGCCTCCTGACATCAAAAGAAGTTGATTTTTTACCAACTTAGTTGTATCTAAAATTACTTCTTTTATCCGGAAGAGAGCGTCAGAAGCTTTTAAAAACATTGGTTTTTCCCAAGAAAACGTGCTAATTTACTCCTTTTTTTTTGGTATATAGTCAGACACTATAAAATTACTTCTTGGTCGTATAGTTATCGGCTACAAAAAAAGTGAAGTAATTAGTAAAAATTTCTTCTGATTTTCTATATTATTTACATTTTCGCAATTACCTGTAAACTTTAATTAATTGCAATGTTGAAACGTCAAATAAATATTGGTAATAAATTTAATTAAAAAAGTAAATGCAAAAAAAAACAAATACAGAAGAAAAAACTAAATAACACTCGCTATTAAAAAAAATGAAATTGGATGGTTAAAAAGTGTCAATTCGTGGAAATTAGCGTCATCGTGCAAATTGGCTTACGTAATATTTTTCTTGTATTTCTTTCAATTTAATTAATTTCTTATATTTACGTATTGTTTTTTTGCATTTAATTGATATTTGCAGGTAATTAAAGACATTCTTTCTGGAAAAACAAGTTAAACAAAAAATGTTGGAACAGAAAGTTTTTAGAGTCCAAAGGTTTTTAGTTTACAACTTTAAAACATACGTTATATTACAGATAAATACCCAAATGTTGTAAATGATATTTATTAATACTAAAACTAAATTGCTTTGAAGTTATTTATTGTTAAAAAATAAAAAATCTAATTTTATTATGCTAATAATGTTAAGTGGACACTTATTTTAAAATGTTATCATGTCATAAATGTCAATAGAGCAGATAATAAAAAAGTGATAAAATATTTAAAGTAATAATTCATTTAATATATTGTGAGATATGAAGAGGACTTTATTTACTTACTATACTAACCCCATTTGAAATGTCAAAAATCGAAAGTTGCTATCGGATAAATAGAAAGAGGAGAAATAGTCCAGTAACTCAAGACCTGAAAAACCCGTTGTAAATAAATCTGTACAGTTTTCATTTGTGACGCAATTTTAGGTCTTCGCGGATTCTTTCGGCGAGAAAAAGTTTATCACGGACGGGAACCGGGAAATGGCCCTCCAAAGTCCCAAAAAAGTGTTTCCCGGAAATCTGCCAAAAATTTTAACAAAAAAAAAAAATCACCTGGAAATCACAAAAAATTTTTCTTACCATTTTTTCGCAACACAACTACCAAAAAAAGGCCGTCGAAAAATCCAAAACATTCCACACGGATAGATGTAGATGTAGATGGGCAAAACATTTTATTAAAACGCAAGAAAGATGGTGAAGGAAATTTTCTGGGATCATTAACCTTGATAAGGTGTCATTATAAAAATAAATGTTTAATAAACCATTTTTTAAAAAATATCAACAAATTAATAGATACTCCAAAACTTGGAAAAAAAATACCCGTTTTTTTTAATATTCCGAAAAATCAAAGACCGAACTCTTATCAAATAGTTAGGGTTTTCCAACCGATGCACTGAATATAAAAATGTACATTATAAGGGGGAAAAGGGGGGTTTTGGTCCCCCCATCTTGAAAAACCGAATTTTTTAAAAAAATTAT